>JBAMCJ010000800.1:0-12993 GCA_037075205.1 Drosophila prostipennis
GTCTCAGCTGCTTACGGCGATGGCGGCTTGTCTCGTCAGTCAGGCAAATGTTCTGGCGGCGATGGTCCTGGGAATATGTCCTGGGCCTACAAATTCGGGGCAAGTGGCAACTGGAGCAGCCGAACATCAGCGCGAGAGATCTCGTCGTCGTGGCCGAGGACAACCTTCCGCCCTGGGCAAGAATGGCTCCTGGGGAGAATCATCGCGTGGCACGCAGGGGAGGACGGCATGGTCAGGGTCGTCGACGTTAGGACGGGCGCAGGAGGCGTTTTTCGGCGAGCCATCCATAAATTGGCGCCGCTTCCCATTTGTTGAAGCCTGAAGCGTTCAACGGGGCCGGTGTTGCGAGATTTGAATTTACTTGAAGTTTGAAGTTTAGTGTAAGTTAGTTTAGGACGAAGGCGGGTGCACAATAAAGGTCTCTCTCGCTCTCTGCGAATTCGCCCCGTCTTCGTCAACCGTCGTTAAGCTAGGCTCTAAGAACTTTGTTAAAATATAGTCGGGCATTCGTTGAAATTGATTTAGATCGACCACACGTATTTTCTTATTTTTCGTTTTCGCTTTGCCTAAAATTAAAGTTTATCGCCACACAAAAGTTTTCGGTTTTTTATGTTTATATATTTAGAAAAACTATTCTAAATTTTCATCGACCATGGCATCATTTCTGGAGAGATCCCCTAATTTTGTACGGAGATGTAATAATGGTAATTACAATTATTCCTGGTCTTACATTCATGTATTAATTATTTTTGATATTTTCAGAAGACAGGCTTACAAGTCATGGAAAACCGGGAATGCTTCAGACACTAACAATTTGTAATTCCAATGCGTCGATTGTAATATTATTAATAAATACACATACAAATATTACATGAAAAAAGTAATTTTTATTGTGGGAAATCAGATACTGCAAAGCAGTGGAAAACCATAACTGGGAGGTTGTAGAAAAGCAGATATTGCAAGTGGAGGAAAACCATAACTGGGTACGTGTGGAAAATCTATAATGCGGGAAGTCAAAAAACCAGTGGTCTTTGGCCTGCATTCTACTGCCAGAGATCCAGATAGAAACCTCATTTTTCCCTTACTTTTTGTGTCACCCCCGTGTATTTTGAAAGGAGAGATGGAAGAAATGTAAGGGGGTGAAGGAGGTTTAGTCCCTTCCGCTTCTATGGAGAAACCTGATGAAAATATGTTATTTTCCAGTGGTTTTTTCCCGGTGGGGAGTTGTGTTTACTCACACAATCATGTGCACTCTCTTTTTAGATTTTTACGCTCTCAACTTTGTGCGAGCGGATAGAGCGAGATTTTCGTCGCCACCAAAAAATGTGTTGCATATTGCAAAACGAATGTATGGCCGTTACTCATCTTAGAGATTATATTGGTCTTTGGTACTCTGCTATTGCCGTTAAGACATGGGAGAGGGAAGGGAAACGAAAACGGGAAGATGGGACTGCTCTGCTCTAATGCCTGTTTTCCTGCTAATGACCTTCTCTCTTAATGGTTAAAGCTATACTCTTAAAACTACTTAAACTAAATTTCTGCTTCCGATCTGTTTATGTTTTATCTGTTTTAAGTTTTAAATTTCAGGGGATGATTATTTCATTTTTTCCTTGGGGCTTTGTTTCCCTACGTCTTATGGACGTTATTGCCGGTAAATTGTCCCTAGCCTAAATTTTGTTGGCTACTGGGCTACTCTACAACATCTAAAAGTGTATGTAGAAAAATATGTTTATATGTAAATGTAAAATAAAATTTCCAGCGCTATGTTGTTGATGCGGACTTTGGAGGCTGCTGCAGCTTCGGTTGATTGATGGGTAGACTGGTTGCAGGGTTGATTGGTTGCCAGTTTGGGATTTCTTCTGGTTGGCCTTTCCCACTTCTTCCACCAAGCTTGGCTTTTAGCGCCTAGAGGTTATGTAACTACCAGGTGCCACCTAAAAACATTAGGGCGTTCAAACACCGTGTTTTTTTCCACCTTCTCGCACCAACAAAACTTACCCACTAGGGGCTGGCACTTTAGCACTTTAGTTTTTCACAACAATTGTGACGGCAACTGCCAGGAATTTCGGATTTTCAATTTCTATAAATTTAATTCTCACTGCACTTGCAACTTTCTTCCGTTTCGCTCCACTGCACTGTGGTCGGGCTTGTATGGAGCCGCGGCCATAAATACTTCTAGATGTGCTATCGCTATGAAACTTTTACCAAAAATCTAGATAAATATTATAAATATATGTTACAAAAATTGGCCAGATCGTACCACTATATCCTATACCTTCCATAGGAACGATTTTCTCAGTGGTTGCGTTTGCATGAGAGGGCAATCAAAAATTCAATTTTTGTTATAATAACAAGTTGGTTTGTTTACCGTACGTTATTTACAAACTTAGAACTGCAATATAAAAATGTGGGAGTGATTACTGAACTCCACCCGCTCCAAAAAAAAGTATAAAAAACAAAACGAACAATAATACGATTTAATATCATTTTTAAATTGTTTGATCGAGTAGCGAAATAGTTGACTCTAAAAGAGTTGACTTTTGGTTATAACTAAATTTTTTTGTCCATTAATAAATGGATCAGAACTTAAAAGCAATCTGTTAAATAAATCTGTATTTGCAGTCGAATTATATAATATCCTTAATTTTTGATTCAGGGGGTCCTTTGGAAAGCTTTCCAATCAAAAACACAAAACAAAAAGCAATGAGAAACAGCAAAAACAAGCTACAACAACAACACACACAGAACAAAAAAAAGCTTCCTAGATGGACCTGCTAAAATAAATGAGGTTAGGTTGCATTTTTTAATGACACAATTGCATCGGCACGTTTCGGCAGCTGATGAAAACATTTTTAAAATCTTGAAATATTAATAAATAACAGGATATAAACATCATTGGGGGGTAAGCGGGGGAAAGCACTTAAAACTTTACCTAAACATTGTAATGCACAACATTTACGAACTAAAAAAGACGCACGTTTTACCACTTCCTTAAATAAAACACAGCACAAGTTATTTATATATGTATCTGTATAAACAAAGTATATACCGTTTTGAACAATTTCTATTATATTCGAATTGGGTTAGACCGTGCTTTATATTTTTTAGATTTTTTTTAATTCAAGGCGTTGCATTGCTCTGTTAACAAATTGCAAGTAAGTGAGCACGTCATCGCTCTTTTCATTCCATTTTTGGAAAATTCAGCTAGAAATTCCAAAAAAAAACCAGGGAATAAAACCAGAACCGGGAACGGAACCGATAACCGAAATAAACCGATTCCTAATAGAGAACCGGAACCGGTACAGAGACCGAAATAAAAATTTAATTTCGAACCGATTACCGAATTGCTGGTACCGGTACGGTTTTGGTACTCATTTACTAAATTCGTTAAAAATCCTGAATAAAAAAATGCACATATGTATGTATATATTAGCTCCCACTTTCCGCTAATCGACTTCTTCCCGTCCCTTTTTAGCAGACGTACTGCTCATGTAAGAAAATATAGCTGTAGCAGAAACATTCTTTGTCAAAACAAGTTGAAAATGTGGAATTTTTGGCGCTATTCTACGCGTTTTTTTTTGAAGAAGCTAATAACCCTATTTCTTCTTAGAAATAATAAAGTTAAAAATTCAATTAAAATCCTATTTTGTATATTTTATATAAAAAAATCAAAATTAATTTTAATCATCTTAAATTCAAGTTTTTTTCCAAATAAAACTCACATAAATCATTTCAAAGTATTAATCTGATTTTTTTTAACTGTACCGGTACGTACCGATACCAAAACTGGAACCAAAACATCAATACCGAAATATAACCGTTTACCGAATAAGCAGATTCGGTATGGGACCAGTACCGGAACCGGAACCAAAATAAGATTCGGTTTGATTCCCTAAAAAAAACTATTGTGTCGTAAATTTTGGACAATCAGCTGATCGTTAAACTGGTTTTCGCTGGAATATCTCAAAATCAATTTTTTTATTTTTGGCCTATGGCAGCGACCACTGTGCACTGGTAATTTTGGTGTAACTCTAACCGAAATTGACTTCGGGTCGGGACCCTGAGTCCGACCTGTCGCTCAAGCCTATTCACCAATTTGGTGGAATTTGGGAATTTTGGCTCAAGAAACTTATCTCCGTCCAAAATCGTTCTGGCCAATTTCTGTTGCATACTTTTGGGCCGAAAGAAATCTTAGCCAACAGACAAGCTATCCTACAATATTCTGGGCCAGTTTTACCAATGTAAAAAAAAGCGCAATCTATTTATCCATTCTTCCTTTCTACCAATACATTTCTTTTGATGAGATGAATGGATTGCGCTGAAACAGATTTCTAGTGGTAGGCGAAGGGATTAATCGTCCATTCCAAAAAAAAAATTGAGATTTTTTTGCACCTTTGCTAATTTTTTTTTAACTTTATCTTTATATTTACATTGCACTATGGGAAAAAAGTCGATTTTTTTGGCGTAAACTCTAGTTTTAAAGATAAAAATTTGAAATGTTTTATATATAGGGGATTGTAGGGTAATGTGACGAATAGGGTAATGTGTCGAACTCGTCGAATCTCATATATGACGTCACGACAAAAATTCCAAATAAACATAGTCGTCTCCTCTTATCGTGTCGACAATGTATTTACAATAATATTAATAAGAAGTCCTGTCATTTGTTCGTGAGGTAATTTTCGCTAAAAATGCGGTCCGCAACCTAGCAAACCTATTCAATTTTCGTGTGTTTCAGCAGTGCCAGAGCAAAGATGAGTCGAAAATAAAATCAGGCAAATATATGCACGTATACATGAGATCTTTATCAACAGTTTTTGGTACCTCGCGTTTTTTTCTTTTGCGCCGTTTGAGAGTGACACCGTTTTTGCTACAAGTCTACCTTGTAGGGTATCGTGACGAACTTTTTGTAGGGTATTGTGACATACTTTTTTTATTCAATAATTTTAATTGTTATCGTTTATTATGTGTAAAAAAAATATAATAATACCAGATACCATTTACTTTTGCAGTTTTATTGTTGTTTTGTATTGTTTTTAATAGTCACGTCAGCTTAATTTAATTTAAAAAAATGGACTTAGACCAATTTTTGTTTTTAGTCAGTTTGGGCATTATCTTATTAATTCTTTCTTTTCCGTAGCGAAAATAACTTTTCCGTTAATTATATAAAAAAAATATTTTTTTTTTTTGTAAAAAGAATGGTTTACGCCCAACGCTGTGCGATTTGGCTATGTTGAAATTTTGAATCGAAATATTACAGAATTATGCTCAATAGATGTAAGCAACTTTCTGCTTTTAGACTTTTAAAAAATATTGATTTTTGGGGAAGTTACATTAAAGAACAAATCGTTCGTCACATTACCCTACAACTTTTGAAAGTGCAAAAAAAAAGGGTTCACGCTGTGGAATTTGGCTGCGTTGGAATTTCGAATTTCGCTTACACTTTTGAAAAATATTGATTTTTAGAAAAGCTATATTCAAAAAACGAATCGTTCGTCACATTACCCTACACTGCCCTACTATTAAGATAAAGGAGTAATTTTGGTTTTTGTTACTTTTTGAATCGGACCATTGCCTTCATCCACCGCCCACGGCGCATGAATATATGATTTGGCAGGGATTTTAATCTATGTGCAGATGCTAGTTTTAGCTGTAACCATGGTGCTGCTTCCTTATATTTGAGCCTTTTGCAGCCAGGTTTATCATAAATTCTTTGTTCTTTCTATTTTTAAGCTTGATGCAAGCCACATATGTTTTTTTTTTTGAAAATTTTTTTATAAGTTCATAAGTTGCTGGACAAAAGTAAGTTTTTAGAAGAAACGTGCAAAAAGTTGCAACAATGATTAGTTTTGCGATATTAAGGATACATTTGGTAATAACATTGCGTTTTTACCTTTTTGCAACATTTTGCCATTTATAAGTTATACAGCACGGAACACAAACAAACTTGTTAGTATTAAGCTAAAAAGATACACATATAAAACAGTTCACAGTTGGACAACAAGCCATAATAATCAAAACATCTAATCTAACATACATTTATAAATACGTTTGCTACGATTTGCCATAATCAGAAATAATAAATCAATTTGTTGCTCCACAAAATAAGCACTGAAAGTTTGCAAAGATTTTTCACTAATTTACGCACACAACAAAGTCAATCGAGCAGCTAACTTTGTTCGTTTATCAACACTATAGTGTTGTTGGTAAAAAATCTTAAATAACGGTTCTTGGCTAATTAGGGTATGTAAATTCAAACAAGAGAGAAGGCTATAGTCGGGTTGGTGTCCCGACTATCTAATACCCGTCACTCGGCTAAAGGGAGTGCGAGGGAGATATAAACTTTGATCAGCAATAACTTTTTAACGAATGGTCCGATTTAAAAAATTTCTTCTACATTTCGATAGGTATTAATAAACACAACAAAACTGCATTTTTACACTTCCGAAAAATTAAAATTTTTTAAATCCTATATAAGCTACTGAGGGCGTTAGAGGGGGCGTGGCACCTTCTTGAAATAAACTTGCGCTGCGTAGGAACTCCAAGAATCTTCATGCAAAATGCCAATCCTCTAGCTTTTATAGTTTCCGAGATCTCAGCGTTCATACGGACGGACAGACAGACGGACAGACGGACATGGCTATATCGACTCGGCTAGTGACCCTGACCAAGAATATATATACTTTATGGGGTCGGAAACGCTTCCTTCTCCCTGTTACATACTTTTACACGAATACAATATACCCTTTTACTCTACGAGTAACGGGTATAAAAATATAAATTATTTTTTAAAATAAATTGTAAAATAAGTTGATTTTTTGCAAAAAAAATTGACTTTTTCCCCATAGTGCATTGGTAAAACTGGCCCAGAATATGCAAAAAAAAAAATCAAAATATTCCAAAACATTAAAACGACCTTATAGGCAATAATGGCTAGCACTTCAAATGTCAAATTAAAAAACCGAATATTAATGTGGCCTTAATATTCGGTTTATTTTTTGTTTATGCATGTTTCTCCTTAATATAAAAAAAAGTGTTAATATAGGGGAGAGGTCTGTAGGTTGAGACAGTCTGTAAGTTGAGACACTCAATTTTCTCAAAACTTTTCCACCAAAAAAATTTTTTTTATTTTTTTTTTTTGTAGTCCTTTTCAGTGACAAAACTTTTGGGGAAAACATTATAAGCCAGGCTCTAGCCAGATTTAAGCTGTGAGAGTGGTGTACCATTTTGCACCAAAAAAGTTTTTGTCCACTTTTTTCAAAATTCCATTAAAAATTAATAACGTGCTTAAATTAACTTTGTAAGAGATTTAAAACATTAGTAATTTAACTGTTAACAAATTAAAAAAAGAATCAGCTTAATGTGACAGTCAGAAAAAAAGTTATTAATTTTTTCCCGAAACATCCCATTTTGTGTAAGTTGGGACACTTTGAGCGTGTAAGTTGAGACACCCGTTTTTCATACAAAAAGGCCTTAGCCCGACAGAGGTCGCTTTCTGCCTAGTACATTTCTTTGATATTAGGGGAAAAGTGAATGTTCAATGAGCCTTTTGGTTTTAATTGTTATTTGGTCTAAGTTCTTAAAAAATGGATGGGAAATAATTTAAGACGAACTAAAATTGATTAAATTAACATAAATAAATAGTTTTTAAAAGTTTGGAGTACTTTTGGTGTGCGTATTATTGACTTTTTAAAGTGTCTCAACTTACAGACCTCTTTTTCAAATTGTCATTTTTTGGCACTTTTCTAAAAAAATTATTTTTTAGTTTTCCCCAGGGAAAAAAAATTTTTTTTTGCTTTATTGTACAGCTAAAAGACTAAGCTTTCGATAGGTACCTAACACGTGAAGTTTCAAAAGCGAATGTCCAAATGGGAGACTAAAAACAAAAGGTGTACCAACCTACAGACCTCTCCCCTATATATATCAATGAAAAGGTAATAAAATAAGCTTTATTTCTGCATTTTTATATTTTTTCTTTTTTAAGATTCAAAGCTTTTATTCACGTTTTAAGTTAAAAAACAAAAAAACAAATATAAATGTGATCCACTGTACCAATTTTAAAATGGAAATGCTAAAAAACTGAATTGTATTATTTTCCCAATGTCTTATTCTTTTCTTTTTTTTATAATCCATTGTTAACATTTTAAGATGCCAGCGTGACGTTTGAGTCACTAAAATATCTGACCGAATCCCAGATCAAGGAAGCAATTCCGCCTTTGCTTACGAGCAGAGTTTCAAGGAAAACTTTTCGAATGAAAAGCTGAAAGGGATAACGACATATCTCCGCCGTCATATCTCCGCCCAGTGCATTTCGTCGGCGGAGATATGTCGCGATTTATTTGGCGGAGATATGACGTTTAAAAACGCCTATTTAAGAACGACATATCTCCGCGCGGAGATGTGACGTTTAAAAACGAAATATTTTCGCGCGGAGATATGTCGTTTTTAAACGTCTTATCTCCGCGCGGAGATAAGTCGTTTGTAGAAGGGCGGAGCTCTGTCGTTTTAAAACGACATATCTCCCCGCAAAGTTTTAAAAGCTACAAAGTGGTTTTTTATATATACATATGTACATACTCATTTTAAAATGTACATATTCATATTCGTGCATGTAAAATCAGGATAAATTATAGAGCGCAAATTTTTTGTTCCACATACTCAATACATACACATACATATATATATTTTCTCACATTCCCTTTTGAGTTTTATGTCCTATATGTGAAACAGTGGAAAAAATGCAAATTAAAATTCATTATTGGATTAAATAAAATACAAATACATATATTGAACATTATGAAAAAACATAAATATATTTTTAAATGTTACTATTAAATACAAAAATAAATATAAATATATTTCCGATGTTTGGGAATCTAAATGTTTTGTACCACTGTACTATAAGAAGAGAGAAGTGATGTGGCACGCGCCAAGAAGAGAGAAGTGATGTGGCACGCGCCAAAATTGCATTTTACCTATTCTTCTTCTATTAAGTGTTGTGTACGTATACAGAAATCATTTGACTTCGTAAGTTCACAGCGAGCAGTTGACCTAATAATGGACTTGGAGAACATTAAATTTGAAATTCGGGAAGGAAGCCGAAAGGGCTCACAACTTTTAGTTTCGATTTGTGATGAGCAGTTATTTGTGAAAAATAAAATATTAAAGCTCGGTGATATAGCATACGTCTGCCGCGTGGAAGGCTGCAAAGCCAGACTATATTTAAGTTCAGATAAAACACGTGCTTTTTCTAATGCTAATAATATAGTGCATAATCATCCGTCCCAGAGTCGCGAAATAGCCAAACTCGGTGCGGTATCAGAAATTAAAAAAAAATGCCAAGATAATACAAATTCGGACATAAAACAAGTGTTTAATGATGTTCTGGCTGAGTGAGTATTACATACACATATGTACATTCGTACATAGAATAGTACATGGAATAGTTCACAATAAAGAAGTGGTCGGCAAACACACACAATGACCTTCTGTTTTATAATTGTGTAAGTAATTTGCAGATCGCTGCTCTACAGTGAATTATTTTTTGAGGTATTGAATTTTTTGTCAATAGCCCTCAGATTTCTTTCATGAACGCACGTTGCGACGCGTCGCAGAATGTAGTCCATCTCACTCATTCTTATTGGATACTTATATGATATGCTTGGAAGTTTTTGACAATTTCTGAATGAAACAAATTAAAGTTAAAAGTATTTTTTATCTTAAATCTTTAAAAAAAAACAAATCTAAAAAGCTTTTAATAAAAATATTTTAATATTAAACAATTTTTTTTATTGATTTTAAAACTGTTTTAATTTTGTTTTTATTATATTTTGTATTTAGAAATTTGTCATTCAGAAATTGTCAAAGAGCATGTAGAAAAATTAACTTTATAAGTATCCAATAAGAATGAGCGAAATGGACATTTATACAATGATACAATATACAATGATACATTTATATATAAAATGTATAACATACTTTTATATTTTTAGTAAAATTCGATATTTAAATTTAATTATTCCCTTTTCTGTTTGATAAAGAAAAACCAAAGGTGAGGAGGAAATTGAGGTCAACTACGACACTGTCAAACGAACTCTACAAAGAATAAGGCAGCCATTCTTGCCCAAGTCTCCAACAACCCCAGAGAGCGTTCGTTTAATGTTTGAAGATGAAAACGTCATGAGTCTATTTGGTATGACCAAAGGAAATTCTCCACAACGCTTTTTCAAAAAAGTATACGTATCAAGCTCATTTGCGTACTGCATTTTTTCTTCGGACAAGATAATTGGCTTAATTGAAAATAATATTGAAGAGAAAAATCGTAATTATCTTATCGATGCCACTTTTAAAGTTTGTCCATTTGGAGATTTTAAGCAACTTTTAATAATTTACATAAAGCATATGCAGAAGGTAAATTATATCTTTTAATTAACATAAATAGATTATTATATTTTTTTCATTGCTTTAGATAACGCCGTTTATATTTGTATTGATGACGCGAAAAACTGAGCTGTGCTACCAGCACTTGTTTATGTATATTGATTCCAACATTTGTTGCTTAAAAGGTGCATCTTTTATTTCGGACTACGAAACAGCAATGAGGAACGCTCTAAAAAAATTGCATCCCTCAATGGACTTCTTTGCTTGTTGGTTCCATTTTACACAAGCATGCAAAAAAAATGCAAAAAAGACGTCCGGATTTGAAAAAATGCTAAAATGCAATAAACATGCATATGTGCTCTTTCTCAAGTTTTTGTATTTACCGCTTCTACCTGCAACAAAAATAATCGAAGCTTTTAATATGTTGAAATGCCAAGCACAATCTTTAGAAAAGAAGCTGTTTTCTCCTTTTTTAACATATTTTGAGAAACAGTGGCTTAAAAAGGTTAGTTCTGTGTTATAAGTTATAACTTACAAACTTGTATTGTTCTTAGTTTTTTGTATATTATAAGAGATTATTTCTATTCTCAGGAAGGACCTGAAAACATTTCGGTTTTTAAGCGTTCAACTCGAACCACCGGGTCTGTTGAAGCGTATAATTTGAATTTGGGCAATAAGATTCGAGCAAAAGGACATTTTTTCAAATTTGTCCAATGTTTAATTGATGCAGAATTCGAGAAAAGCCGCGAATTCGCCCTCCTGTTCCAAAACGGCGGTGTTGGAAATCAACCAATAACGAAACAGTTACGTGTAAGTATATAATATTTAATTAAGAGATAACTATACATAAGAACAATTATTTTTTTCAGAATCGCGCTCAAAAAATCATGGACGCAATGGAGTTGTTTGAGAATGGAGAAATAGATATTCAGGGATTTTTAACTCGGACGGTTTCGCTAAACGATCCTCTTCAGAAGCAGGATATCTTCAACAGTGTGGATGACACGGAAACTAATTCGGCTGACCTTAATTCTTCAATATCATCTATTTCCTCAGAAGGTTCCAATTTGAGTCAGTTGTCGGATACTGCCATAGTCCAAATGAACCCATGTAATGTGTGCCTATTGAATCCTAAATCTGTTTTACTGCGACCATGTAATCATGTAAATATCTGCGGCTTGTGTTGGGATAAAATTGTCGAAAATAATTCCTTGAAATATGATGACACTGAAGATGATGAAAGTGGAAATTCGAAACCGAAATGTCCCAGCTGTAATCAGCCTGTTGATGAGGCAATTCGAAATGTTTTTATTTACAATTAAGTAAGATGTTAACTAAAATGCTGTTAATATATTTAAAAACAAACAGTTTGAAGTAATACCTATAAATGACAAGGTTTTTCTTTAAATCGGGGCGGTAAAATATTTAATTTTCAAACGTCATACCTCCGCGCGGAGATATGTCGTTTGCAGAAGGGCGGAGATATGACGTTTAAAAACGACATATCTCCCCCGTTAATCAACACGGAGATATGACGTTTAAAAACGACATATCTCCGCCCTTCTACGAACGACATATCTCCGCGCGGAGATATAACGTTTAAAAACGAATTATTTTCGCGCGGAGATATGTCATTTTAAACGTCATATCTCCGCGCGGAGATATGTCGTTCGTAGAAGGGCGGAGATATGTCGCGCGGAGATATGACGCTATGCCAGCTGAAAAGGTAAGTTAAGTTAATTTTTTTTTTCATATTTCTAGTTTGGTTTGGATATTTCTTCGTGCGTGGCAAATATGAAAAGTAAGGACTTTTGCCTTTCTTCCACTGCATCTACAATCGGCAGCAAAGTTTTCAGTTCGGTAAGTACAATTTCCTGTTTTAAAATGTTGTGATTACTTTTTTCTAATTACACTAGTTTACAAAATAATATTCTTGGTGTGCTCCCCAGCAATTGATGGCAAATTCTGTTAGTGTTGGACCCCTAGATCGCGAAAATAGCATTAATTTTTTTTTCGATGGCACAGTTTTTTTTTAAAGATTTTTTAAAGTTCGAAATGTTAAATTTCGGACTTTTTTCGAACTTCTTCTTATATCTCGGCAGATATCCACCCGATTGGGCCAGTTTTAGTTTTATTTTAAAGTCAATAGATCAAAGCTCAACTTTGCCATACATGCTCCCAGCAATTGATGGCAAATTCTGTTAGTGCTGGACCCCTAGATCGCGAAAATAGCATTAATTTTTTTTTTCGATGGCACAGTTTTTTTTTAAAGATTTTTTAAAAGTTCGAAATGTTAAATTTCGGACTTTTTTTCGAAACTTCTTCTTATATCTCGGCAGATATCCACCCGATTGGAGCCAGTTTTAGTTTTATTTTAAAGTCAATAGATCAAAGCTCAACTTTGCCATACATAGAAAAAAAATGATACATTAAATTGCAAACTCAAAATCAACATATATTTATCAAAAGTTAATTTCAAACTGATATGATTTAATGCAGCTCTCACATTTCCCTGGAAAATATCGACGTTGATATTTTCGAGAATATCAAGCATATATTTTTTTTTATGAATTCGATCTTATAATAGATTCATTTGAAACATGACATTTGAAC
>JBAMCJ010000803.1:0-19129 GCA_037075205.1 Drosophila prostipennis
GTAGCCACTTAGAACTCAAACATATCCTTTTCCCTTCTCAGGCATAACCAACGTTAATTAGGATGCCCTGAACCTTCTCGTCAACCACTAAATACGAATCCCTCGTCAGGGACACCTGCCACGCTCCAGTAAATTCTCCTCCGCTTAATTAGGATGTCCTCCCCTCGTTTCGCCCTATTTTCTAGATATAACAAACGGACACCTGCCACGCCCCAGTAAATTCTCCTCCGCTTAGTTAGAATTCCCGATTTCTGAACCGAATTACGGGATCGGATTCCTGGATACAATTCCTGGATACAAAAGCTGGATACAATTCCTGGATATACGCAATTTATCACCCTAATTAACGATCACCCGTCACGCCCCAGTAAATTCTCCCCGCTTAATTAGAATCCCCGATTCCTGGATACAAAAGCTGGATACAATTCCTGGATACAAAAGCTGGATACAATTCCTGGATATACGCAATTTATCACCCTAATTAACGATCACCCGTCACACCCCAGTAACTTCTCCCGGCTTAATTAGAATCCCCCGATTTCTGTATAGGATTTCTGAATCGGATTTCTGGATTGGACGCAACGGTCACCTGTCACCTTGACCTAATTTATTACCCTAATTAACGATCACTCGTCACGCACCCATTAACTTTATTTACCCCCCACCTGTCACCTTGACCTAATTTATTACCCTAATTACCCTAATTAATTGCCTCCCCCCTCCACTTTACGATTCAGAACCCCCATTTATACACTACTATCCATGGATAGCTCTGATCCGTTGCTGTCTAGTACATATTTAAAAGATCGACTAAATACAATCAAAAAGAAAATCACACCAGCAGAAGTTATATCTCTACTACAAGCACCACATTTGGAAATTTAATGTGAAAATGATGATCCAGATTCCACACAGAATTCGTCCGACGAAGATTTGGAAGAACTGGACGGACTTGAGGTTATTGCTTAAGAACATGAATACTTTGAACTAGAAGAAAATTGAGTAACTTTTATAGTAAGTAACATAACCAAACTTATTTAAAATTTTGTAAAATGTATCTTTGCTTTCATAATGAGGCACTAACGCTCCTGCTTCATCAAACATATATATTATATAATTAGGGTATTTACCAGTCCTGGCAGGTATGGCAAATGGCAACAGTATCAAATGTGGCAAACGGTTAGGTTATAAACACCCCTAAAACACTCTAAAGTTAGTTTCACTCCGGAAAGTCACTGAAAGTGGTAATTTTATAAACATTTTCTTCGTTATATGTACTTTCTTTTTTCCGCCAATTAGTTTGAAGAGTCAAACCAAAATTAGACTTACTAAATTATCTTATAAATAATAAACCCTATATTAGCCAGTGGTTGGTACCATGTTTAATCTAATTTTCTTTTCGATTCAAAATTTCCCGATGTCGGGGTTTCCTAAAAATACTGAAAAATACCGTGTTGCTCAGCAATATTTATTATGTTGATCAACATGAAGTTTGCCACGTTTGCTACAAAAAATATATCGGCCCTGTTCTAGTTTTCACTTCCGAAAAATTCACACGGATTCGAATTTCCCAGACCTGTTCCAAGACTCACTTCCGAAATAACTGCACGGAATCAAATTTCCCTCTGTTGTTACTCTGTTAACTTCCGAAAAATTCACACGGAAACTTTCCGACAAGCATTTGACAGGCGGATTTAAATCCTGCAGTATATATATTAATTATTTAAATATACTTCGCGATAGCTTTAAAAGCCAATCATATTTTTATGATATTCCTTGATGTTTTATGATCATAATTGCATCATCGGAATCGAAATTATTTGCATATATGAGTTAATAAAAATTATTTTGTGGTTGCACCTCAAAACCCAGTCAATTCTAGCCTTGACAATTATTTCAAATCCCCTGCCCTTGTTCTAAATTCCGCTCGGATTTGGCTAAAATGGGCCAGGGCTGTCATGGTAGGCTGGAAAATAATAATTTTGTGAAGATGATTTATTAACATTCTTATTATGCCAGTTTTTTTTATGGTAAGAATGATTACACAGGCCGACAAAATGTGACATGGGTTGGTGTCCAGGCCTGCCACCATTTTATTTCGATAAATGAGGCTTTTCTAAGCATAAGTTGCCACTACGCCTATAGTCCTCAGCTCTGGTATTTGCGGTATCTTTAATGTAAGAAAATCACAAATTTTCTTCGTCTTTTGGGATATATCTTCAAGAGTGGTCAACCAATTTTGGTAATCTTTTCGGAATTAAATAGTTACATGTCTCTTTTATACGGTCGTTTTGGAAAATTCAATCTAACTTAACCACAAGAAAAGGTGGGCGCATTCAAAATTTTAAAGTCACAGCTAAGTTTAAAAATCTTCATTTGTGAACAGCGTTTAAAAATTAAATAAAAATATTTTCTTCTACAATGCATTTTTGATCCAAAGACACCTTGTGTCCCTAATTTTTGGGACACTCATCAGGTTTTTGTTAATTGTTTTGGAATTTTTAAAATTAATTTTCTAACTTCCTTCCGCAAATACCAGAGCTGATGGACTATAGGCGTAGTGGCAACTTATGCTTAGAAAAACCTCATTTATCGAAATAAAATGGTGGCAGGCCTGGACACCAACCCATGTCACATTTTGTCGGCCTGTGTTATTTATCCGAGATACCTTAAATCATGTTTTGGTTTAGAATATCACTTAATTTAATGCTTAAACTAAGCGAAACTTTTTTAATAGGCATATTTTTTGGAGAACTCGGCAACCCTTTTCTTTTCAGTATTGTGTAGCGCTGGATGCGAAAAGGGGAACAAATAAGGGAAATTATATATTATGTTAAAGGGAAATTCGACAATGTTAACAAATTCACTTCCGAGTGAAAACTGGAACAGGCCGGTATATTTAGGTCGACCTAGCAGGTCTATCATTTTTCGTTTCATGTATTTTGTTTTCGTAAATTTGAAATTTCCCTTGGCACAGCTGCCATCTGCCACACTTTTCAGGACTGGTAAATACCCTAATATGGGCGGTTCTTTTACAAACCGAACACCTTTTATTGGGTCACATTTTTGATTTGCCTAAAACTTCATTTACACGTACTATTCGGAAAATAAGTAAACACGTGTATCAGGATTTGACCGAAAAAAAAATATTTTTTTAGTTAAAATTTTTTTAAGTTTGCCAAAAATTGTCAAATTTGAAAAAGTACCCTCTCATTGAAAATCTGTATCTCCGGTTATATGAATCCGATTGACTTCATGTCTTCTGCATCAATTCCTCTAAAACTAAAAAAATTTTTTTTAATTTCTTAAAAATAAAAACAAATTAAGATTTAAAAAATTTTTTTAACCATTGCCCCCACAAAAAAAAATGTTTTTTTTATTTTAATACTTGCGCCATGTTGTTAGTTACAATCGGTTTTTGTTAGAGTTGGAGCCATTTTTAGTTTTTGAAATATCGTATTTTTTTTAACAAGGCCTCGGCTTTTTTCTATGTAAAAACGTCGCAGCAAGTAGGGCTACTCTTTTATTCTTGTCGGATCCTTATGGAGTTCATGTTTTCTCATCGATTACTAGTCCTTTAACAATTTTTAATGATTAAAAGTTAAGTTGTAAGTGTATTGACAATTTTTAAATGACAAAAAGTAAAATGTCATTTTTTAATCTAAAAAAAAACACAATTATTTATTTAACCCTCCATTTCATAAACAATAATTTTAAATTTTTTTTATTAATTATTTTTTTGTATTATGTAATTATTGAACTTTTTTAAATCTTTTTTTTTAATTTTTAAAAAAAAATTTATTTAATAAAAATAAAAAATTATTAAATTAAAGAAAAAAAAAATTTTTTAATTTGTATTTTATCTAACATATTTAAATAATTATTTTTTAATATTTTATTATTTAATGGAGGGTTAAATAAATAATTGTGTTTTTTTTATAGATTAAAAACTTGTTACTAAAAAGTTATTTTTTAATCTAAAAAAAAACACAATGGAGGGTTAAATAAATAATTGTGGTTTTTTTATAGATATTTAAAAAACTAAAAATGGCTCCAACTTTTCACAAAAACCGATTGTAACTAACAATATGGCGCAAGTATTAAAATAAAAAAAATTTTTTTTTTTGTGGTGGCAATGGTTAAAAAATTTTTTTAAATCTTAATTTGTTTTTATTTTTAAGAACTTAAATTTTTTTTTTTGTTAGAAATTTTATATTGAAAGAAGAGGTTTTAGAGGAATTAATGCAGAAGACATGAAGTCAATCGGATTCATATAACCGGAGATACAGATTTTCATTGAGCGGGTACTTTATCAAATTTGACAATTTTTGGCAAACTTAAAAAAATTGTAACTAAAAAAATAATTTTTTTTCGGTCAACTCCTGATACACGTGTTTACTTATTTTCCGAATATTTCGTGTAAAAAAAGTTTCAGGCAAATCAAAAATGTGAAATTTTTTTTTTGGCCAAATCTGTTCGGTTTGTAAAAGAACGGCCCATATGTAATGCAAATTTAGGTTTGTAACACATCTCACCAAAAGCAAGCAACCGGTGTTTTAGCAGCATGGGGGCCGTCCATATATTACGTAATCACGATTTTGGTGATTTTTGACCCCCTCCCCCCCCCTGGTGATTAAAAGTAATCTTTCAATAAACAACACCGCCCCAATGATTACGTAATCCCATGAAAAAATATTCGTTGCTTTAATCTGTGGATTCAAACGGAGATGCACATTCGGCTTTTCTATGCTGAAATTATCTCCAACATACTCTTCGTCAAGCTATCCTTCGTGTGATTGAACCACTAAACATTCGCCCCTCGACAAAAATGTTTCTCTGCTTTACTATCCAAGTTTGTAGATATAATTGATGAAAAAATAATATATTTTTTTTTTATATATTTGATTGTTTCTATCCCAGCGCTACAAGCATGTAGCATACTTATAAATTAAGGCGCTAGTCACGGGTGTACAATTGAAGGCTGAACTTAAAGCTTAACTTATATGCTAACATTTGTGTCGGCACTTACTACTATTACTATTTTAATTGACTTTTATTTTTAAATGTTGATTTTAATTTTTTATTTTTGATTTTTTTTTAAAATTTGTGAATTTTTAATTTTTAGTTAGTTAATTTTAATTTTAAACTGTAATTTTTGATTTTTTTTTATTACTCTCACTTTCTCTCTAGGTTCTGGTGGTGCTCTTAATTAGTCTTAAAATATTCTTGCAGTGCGTTTTTAAATTGAGCTTCATTACTGATTGCCTTGATAGTATGTGGAAGTTGGTTCCAATTACGAACAGCATATACAAGGAACTGCCTCCTTGTGCATAGATACTTATACTTAATGCTCATTATGTTTCTGGTTCTTCTTGACGAACTAAAAAAAAGTTTTTCATATAGGTACAACGGCTCTTGCTTGCTTATTAATACATTTTTTAAATAAAAAATACATATAAAATGATTACGTAATCATTGTGCAAGACCCCCCCTCCCCATGTAATCAAACATAATCATTTTGATGACCCCCTCCCCCCTAAGGTGATTACGTAATATATGGACAGCCCCATGCCACATGCCAGTGGCGGTTCTAGGATTTTGTTGTGGGGGGTGATATCAGAACAATTTTTGTGTTGAATACTTTTTGATTACCACAATTCCTTTCATTTTTCACCCAAGTGGGGGGTGATAGATCACCCATATCACCCCCCGTGGATCCGCGCATGCCTCATGCCATATCAATGTCGACGGGCGGATTTGCCAACAAGGTGGAGGAGATGCTTGCCAACAAAAGGCAACGCTCAGACGAGAGTGCCGCCAAGGACATTTCGGTGAGCAAGCGGAAGCGCGGGCCCTCCGCCACCCAAAGCAGCACAGAAGCCCAACAATAGCCCTCTTGTGATCAGTGATGTAGTCAACCGATACCTGATCGTGACACTCATTGACAGGAATGACGAAAATGGGAAGATGACAGAGGGGCGCTGGATGATCTTTCATGCGCGACTGATCGAGTCTATCTTTGCACGGATGAAAGAAGCACCCACAGCCCCCATGCTTACATTCGGTGGTGCAGGGTGGTTAAACGGCGTGAAAATCCTGAAGTTTAGCGACGATCCGACCAGGAAGTGGCTGACGCAAACGGTCTGCCAACTGGAGGCGCTGTGGGAGGGCGCCAAGCTAGAGGTTGTGGACAGGGAATTAATCCCATCCATTCCAAATGCGAAAGTGCACTCCCCCATCGCAATCCAAGGGGATCGGGCGCTGAAGCTGCTTCAACGGCAGAATCCAACGTCCCAACGGCGAATTGGAAGATCTGCACATGGCCAGCCCACTACCCAACGAGGGGGCCAAAGTGTGGTTCTCCAAATCAACAAGGAGGCGGAAGATCTGCCGTACCCAAGATTCGGGAAGATGGCGTGGGGCATGGGTAGTGCCTACCTGCGACACCCCGACGACAAAGGCGCACACATCCTGCAGGCAGGCGAGGTGGAGAAGGACCTAGGTCTGGAAGCCATCGTGGATGCCGCCCAGGAACTTGCTCTGGACGACTCGGAAGACGAAGAGGACGGTGACCTGACTGTAATAGCCAACCCGTCGAGCGGAGATGAGCCAGCCACCCATGACACTGAGGGTGCTGCAGCTCAATCTTAATAAAAGCAGACTCGCGTCGGCGGAGCTCTTGCTTGCCCTGGAGCAAGGGCCCGTCGACAGCTTAGGTACAAGAGCCATGGATTGCCTCGGGCAATATCGTACCCGACTAAGGTCCTCAAACTATAATACTTGACTTGACTGCGGTGATGCTAGAAAGCGAGGAGCAGCGCCTCTACGTAGCCTCCTGCTACATGGCAGACGACAGACCGGCGCCACTAGACGAGCTGAGCAGCTTGGTGGAACTAGGCTCGAAGGATGACCAACTCCTTATTGGTGCAGATGCCAATGCTGTGGTGTGCATGTGCAGTGTGAGGTAGCTCAGACAGCAACGACAGAGGTGAGTCACTCTTAGACGTGGGGGAGGAACACACCTTCGTAGGTGGCACTGAGGGTGCTGCAGCTCAATCTTCATAAAAGCGTACTCGCATCGGCGGAGCCCCTGATTGCCCTAGAGCAAGGGAGGTCGACATAGCCTTGGTTCAAGAGCCATGGATTGCCCCGGAAAATATCGTGGCCGGACTAAGGTCCACAAACTACAACAGGCAGGAACCAACGGTAAGCAGGAACTTGACTGCGGTGATGCTAGAAAGCGAGGAGCAGCCTCTTAGTAGCCTCCTGCTACATGGCACACGACAGACCGGCGGCACCAGATGAGCTGAACAGCTTGGTGGAGCTAGGCTCGAAGGATAACCAAACTCATTGGTGCCTATGCCAATGCACACCACAGCGGGGAAGCTCAGACATCAACGACAGAGGTTAGTCACTCTTAGATTTTATTCTATCTACTAATCTATATTTAGCAAACGTGGTGGAGGGACACACCTTCGTAGGTCCCACCTCGTCAAACGTGCTTGATATAACACTTGTAAAGGGACAGAGTACTTTGGTTTCCAAATGGAGGGTCCTAAAAACGCTATCCTTTTCGGACCATAGATAATTCACTTCAGATATGATTTTGAAAGCACTCCAAAGGTAGCTGTCTATAAAAACCCACGGAACACGAAATGGGAAAAACCGAGAGAGACATAGAAAGGTCCCTAGAGACCCTGTCCAAGGAATTACTGGATGCGTATCACGAATCATGCCCGACTTCAAGAACAAGGAAGAAGACCAAGCCACCATGGTGAAATCGGGAACTAACACTCCAAAGAAATAACCTCCGAGAATTCTTCAAAATCGCCGAATAGGCAGACGATGAGATCATCAACGAGGAATACAAAATCCTACTTAGGGATTACAAGAAGGAAACACGCAGGGCACAGAGAAGCTCGTGGATAAACTTCTGCTCCAGTATCGAGAATGTCCCGGAAACAACTAGACTCCGGAAGCTGCTTTCAAAGCAACCTACCATACAGAGTCAGCTAAAGCGCGACGACGGACAGTTGACTGAGTGCAGTGAAGAGGCCCTAACAGCACTTATGCTATCGCACTTCCCAGGATGCACGGATGTCCTAGACGCCAGCACGCACCAAAACATAGCAACTGGCGAAGAACGCCCCCCAAACGATCTAATAACAACTACGAATATCAACTGGGCCATAGACTCCTTTGCGGGCTATAAGGCACCAGGCGACCAAGGAAAGGAGAACTATATGAAATATACTCTGCATGTCTAAGCACGGGTAGTATCACAATTCAATGGAGGGCCTTTCGGACTGTCTTCCTTCCAAAAGCGGGAGAGTGCAGTAACACAAGCCCCAAGGATTACAGGCCGATAAGCCTTTCATACTCAAGACACTGGAAAAGCTGCTGGATCTACACAACAGGAATGATGTAGGGAGGCTCATGTCATCCAACCAGCACGCCTACACCAAGGGGAAATCTGTGGAAACGGCACTACACTAGCTAGTAGCAACCGTTGAGAGAGCCCTACACATTAAGGAATATGCGGTTGGAGCAGCGGTCGGCACACACATACGATGACACTTTGTATAATATCTTCAACCAATGCCTGACTGAAGGTACTTTCCCCGCGCGCTGGAAGCAGCAAAAACTTTTGCTCCTCGCCAAGCCCGGCAAACCAGCAGGGGATCCCTCCTCCTTCAGGCCGATTTGCCTATTGGACACGATAGGAAAGGTCTTCGAGAAGGTTATCGTTACCAGGCTGGAGGCTGCAATCGAGCACGCAGGCGGACTGTCCCCGAGCCAGTTTGGCTTCAGGAAGAAGAGGTCGACCCTGGACGCGATCACAAAAGTGAAAAGCCTTGCCGAGAAAGCCATCGAGGGCGCCAGGTGGAAAGGCGGCACGAAGAAGTACTGCCTAGTGGTAACGCTGGATATCCGTAACGCCTTCAACTCGGCGGACTGGGGGCGGACGCTGGAGGCACTGAAAGCGTTCCATGTTCCTGAATATCTGCTGAACATAGTTCGCAGCTACTTCGACAGCAGGGTCCTCCTCCTGGACACCTCTGAAGGCACCAGGTCCCACGAGATCACCGCCGGAGTCCCGCAAGGATCAGTACTGGGCCCTCTGCTGTGGAACACCATGTACAACGGAGTGCTAAACCTGTCCCTACCAGACAACACCACAATAGTTGGTTTCGCAGACGACGTCGCGCTGGTAGTGGTGGCAAAAGAGATTTGCAATGCAGAAAGGGCAGCTAACACAGCGATCCGCGCAGTCGAGGCGTGGCTAGCGGTGGCAGGTCTGGATTTGGCCGCGCAGAAGACGGAAGCCGTCCTGATCTCAAGCAGGAAACAGGTGGAAATAGCCAAGATAACGGTCGGCGGAAACGAGATCACTTCTCAACGGGCGATCAGATACCTGGGGGTCATTCTGGACACCAGGCTCTGCTTCAAGGAGCACCTGGAGTACGCACACGAGAAGGCGAACGCGACTGCCAGAGCCCTGTCCAGGATACTCCTCAACACCAGAGGACCCAAGCAAGGGAGAAGGAAGCTGCTTGCGAGTGTTGTGACGTCCCAGCTGCTATACGCAGCCGCAGTGTGGGCAGACGCCACAGAGCTGAAGAGCTACATGAGCGGAGCCATATCCACATATCGCCTATGCGCCCTGAGGGTTGCCTGCGCCTTTAGGACGGTTTCGGACGACGCGGCACTGGTCATTGCCGGCCAAGTGCCCCTACCAGAGCTGGTGCGAGAAGCAAAGGAGGTCCGTGGCCTAGGAGAGCTCGCGGAGCAAGGAGCGAGGTCCGAGGCAAAATCCGAAGCCAGAGCCAGGAGCATAGAAAGGTGGCAGAGCAGGTGGGACAACTCCATAAAAGGACGCTGGACCCACGAGCTAATACCGGACATCAGACCCTGGATAGGACGAAAGCACGGGGAGTTAGACTTCTACCTGACTCAAGTACTCAGCGGCCACGGATGCTTCCGCGGGTACCTGAAAAAGTACGGGCACGACACGGCAAACGGCTGCCCAGAGTGTGGAAGCGGCGTCATGGAGGACGCCCGGCACGTCCTATTCGAGTGTCACAGGTTCTACCACGAACGAAAGGCACTCCAAGACGCAACGGGAGTCAGCGTGGAAGTCCACACACTGGTTCCAACAATGCTGGTCAGCCAGGACTTTTGGGACGCAACGGCACAATTCGCTGCCATCATCATGAAGACGTTAAGACGTCTGGAGAGAAGGAGGAACGGGCAGATGGAGTAGGCGGCTGAAGTCGCGCGAAGCAATGCTTTGCGGCAGTCCCGCGCGACCGAGCTTCCAATCCTAGCCAACGTATATTTAATGTTAATTATTTGTAAGATAGCCCAAATAAAGGAATACAAAAAAAAAAAAAAAAAACTTTGTTTAATATTTGTGTGAATAATTTGCACTGGGAAACTCATCGATGTGTGTGTGCAGACCTCTGTTCTACAGTATACGTGAGCGAGCAGCGGCTGGGCAGAACAAAACCCTATGCTCACTTAATAGGGCGCTGCCGGCCGCTGGCTTGGAGTATTCGTAGATATATCCGGAGCATTACACAATGTCAAGACGGATGCTATAATGGATCGCATGCTTGATCAATGCTTGATCAAAAAACGGACCATATGACCCCCAGAATGTACCCGGAGGCCAAAGCAACCTCGTTCATGGGCCCAGATGACTGGAAAACGGGTCGGGACCAGACTCAACACCTCAATATATACACGGACGGCTATAAGATGGAAGGAGGAGTAGGAGCGGGCTTATACTGTACGGACCCTGAAGCTACCCAACGACTGCAGCACATTCCAGGTGGAAGTCTTCGCCATAAGGAAAGCTGCTGAAGTGGCTCAAAATATAAACCGACCACACGATGTGGTCAACTTGTTCGTGGACAGCCAATCGGCGATAAGATCCATGCAGTCGTCAACGGTCAGTTCCAAAAGTCTAATGGCGAGCAGGGAGGCACTAGATAACCTTAGCACGACAAAGTCAGTGCGGATCTATTGGGTTCCTAGCCACCAGGGCATCGATGGCAACGAGACAGCTGACGTTCTTGCAAAGGAGGGCGTAGAGCTGACGATCGACAGAACGGAGAACGTGCCTGTTTTTCTCCGAATGCTCCGAAGCGCCCTTGAGAAACAGGCGGACACTCGAGCAAAAAGCTGGTGGAGGAATACCACGACTTGCCGAATCTCAAGAACTATGTGCAAAAATCGCAACGACAAACTCAGTCAGTATGTCCTGCGTCTACCACGGAAAGACTGCAGACTGTTAGTGGGAATCCTTACAGGCCACTGTCTGGCCGCATCATACGCAACCACAGTCGGAATACTCAACAGCCGCACCTGCAGGAAATGCGATGAATCGGGGGCTATCGAAACCCTGGAACATCTTATCTGCAATTGCCCGGCTATCTCAAGAGCGAGAAGAAGATAACTCGGTGCCCCAGTACTGGCATCACTAGGAGACGCATCCATGAATTGATTATTCATTAGCATTACTGTTCTCAAAAGTAATGAATTGAATTTTCATTAGCATTATATTTGTCAAAAGTAATGCATTAAAAGCATTTCTTTTTCTAATGATAATGAAAACTAGAGTTGTTGAATTGTTAAAAATATCGTATCGATGATATTTGGTTTTTGAAAAAATATCATTAATGATATTTGAAAATATCAATTTAAAATATCGATATATCGATGACATTTTCAAAATATTTAAATTTTAATGGGAAAGGCATCACAGGCTGCTCATTTAAAATTCACGGCGCACAGTACCGTTAACATGTTGCTTTAACATACCAGATATGAAAAAATTCAAAAAATCTAACAATTTTATCAAATCAATTTAAAATTTTTTATTAAATACAAGAATGCTTTAAATGAAAGCTTAGGTTACGAATTTGTCCAAGAAAACGGTATCCAAGAAAGGATTTAAAAAAAATGCCTTTTCAGAATCAAAAAATTGTCTCTTCGTGTTTTTTTGTAATTTATAGGTGTTTAAAAAACCGGAAAATAAAATTTTTCGACTCTCAATGAAAACTTTATAGGGGTTTAAAAAAATTATAAAACGCAATTTTTCGAAATCCTTCTTTTGGAGACCGTTTTCCTGGCCAGATTCGTGATTATTGCAACAAAATATATAGGGGAGAGTAGGGTAATGTGACGAACGATTCGTTTTTTTAATGTAACTTTTCTAAAAATCAATATTTGCTTACATCTACTGAGCATATTTCTGTAAAATTTGGAGTCGAAATTCCAACGCAGCCAAATCCCACAACGTTTGGCGTGAACCCTTCTTTTTTTGCACTTTTAAAAGTTGTAGGGTAATGTGACGAACGATTTATTCTTTAATGTAACTTCCCCAAAAATCAATATTTTTTAAAACTGTAAAAACAGAAAGTTGCTTACATCTATTGAGCATATTTCTGTAAAATTTGGATTCAAAATTTCAACATAGCCAAATACCACAGCGTTTGGCGTAAACCATTCATTTTACAAAAAAAAAAAAATATTTTTTTTTTATAATTAACGGAAAAGTTATTTTCGATACGGAAAAGAAGGTATTAATAAGATAATGCCCAAACTGACTAAAAACAAAAATTGGGGTAAGTCCATTTTTATACCCGTTACTCGTAGAGTAAAAGGGTATATTGTATTCGTGCAAAAGTATGTAACAGCTAGAAGGAAGCGTTTCCGACCCCATAAAGTATATATATTCTTGATCAGGATCACTAGCCGAGTCGATCTAGCCATGCGCAAGTTTATTTCAAGAAGGTGCCACGCCCTCTCTAACGCCCACAATAGCTAATACACGATTTTACAAATTTAAATATTTCGGAAAAGTAAAAATGCAGTTTTGTTGCGCTTATCAATACCTATCGAAATGTTGAAGAAATTTTTTAAATCGGACCATTCATTAAAAAGTTATGGCTCATCAAAGTTTATATATCCATCTCCCTCGCACTCCCTTTAGCCGAGTGACGGGTATTAGATAGTCGGGACACCAACCCGACTATAGCGTTTTCTCTTGTTATACCCTTGCAGAGGGTATTATGATTTCAGTCAGAAGTTTGCAACGCAGTGAAGGAGACGTTTCCGACCCTATAAAGTATATATATTCTTGATCAGCATCACTAGACGAGTCGATCTAGCCATGTCCGTCTGTCCGTCCGTCTGTCCGTCTGTTTCTACGCAAACTAGTCTCTCAGTTTTAAAGCTATCTGGCTAAAACTTTCCCAAAAGTCTTGTACCTATTGCAGGTAGTATATAAGTCGGAACGAGCCGGATCGGACAACTATATCATATAGCTCCCATAGGAATAATCGGGGAAAAAAATGTAAAAAAATTATATCTTGGGTGTTTTTGAACCTAGAACCTCCTACTTTTGGAAATGTCATTTTTTGTCTAATTCTGAATTTCGAATAAAATTTTTTCAAAATCGGACGACTTATCATATGGCTGCCATAGGAACGATCGGAAAATTAATGGGAATATAATATGAAATAAATTGTTGCTTCGTTGGTCTTTATTGTATTCTCTTCTACTCTGGGATATGACTCTTTTTAAATGTTTTCTAATTTCGATTTTAATTTGATCAATATCGAACTACTATATCATATAGCTGCCATAGGAACGATCGGAAAATTAGTGATTAATAGGAATTATTTGCAAGGGTATATAAGCTTCGGCTGGCCGAAGCTAGCTTCCTTTCTTGTTTTTTAAATTAAATTAAGCTGACGTCACTATTAAAAACAATACAAAACAACAATAAAACTACAGCAGTAAATGTTATCTGGTATTATTATATTTTTTTTACACATAATCAACGATAACAATTAAAATTCTTGAATAAAAAAAGTTCGTCACATTACCCTACAAAAGTTCGTCACATTACCCTACCAGGTAGACTTGTAGCAAAAACGGGGTCACTCTCAAACGGCGCAAAAGAAAAAAACGCAAAGTACCAAAAACTGTTGATAAAGATCTTATGTATACGTGCATATATTTGTCTGATTTTATTTGCCACTCATCTTTGCTCTGGCACTGCTGAAACACAAGTAAACTGAATATGTTTGCTAGTTTGCGCACAACATTTTTAGCGAAAATTACCTCACGAACAAATTACGGGACTTCCTATTAATATTACTGTAAAAACATTGTCGACACGATAAGGGGAGACGACTACATTTATTTGGAATTTTTGTCGTGAAGTCATAAATGAGATTCGACGAGTTCGTCACATTACCCTACTCGTCACATTACCCTACTCTCCCCTACATATTTATATATACACTTTCAAATTTTCGGACACATCTTTTAAAGTAGGCATATCATATAAATTACAAATAAAATGATATGAAATGCTAGGAAAAGAAATCTGTACTTAAAGACTTTAAAAATACTCGTTCGGTTATATGCTGGTCCGTCATACACCTGCGGGCATTATGGCAGAGGACAATTTTTCAGATGAAACTAAACTATCAGGAGTAATAAGGCAAGCTAAGGCCAAGTCTTTAAAGTGACCAACCATTAGAAAGGACCAAAATATCATTTACAAATAATATCGATATTAGATATTTCATATATTTTGATATTTTTCGACATCCCTAGTGAAAACTGATTTCACTAGCATTACATTTTTTAATGATAATGAAAAAACAAGAGAGAACGCTATAGTCGGGTTGGTGTCGGCTAAAGGGAGTGCGAGGGAGATGGATATATAAACTTTGATCAAGCATAACTTTTTAATGAATGGTCCGATTTAAAAAATTTTACATTTCTATAGTGTAACGAACACGACTGTCTATCTACGCCCGAGAGTCTTTTCTGTCTAACTAACTTGCCGACTAGGTTCAGGGCTGGGGTGGGTCTTTTGACTCTCGATCGCAGTCGTCACATTACCAAAATGTAGACAGAAAGAAAAGGAGCGGAAAGGAATGTATTAGACTTAGTTCAGTAAGGAAAAACAACTCAGCAGGCTTAGGAAGAATAAGTTGGTGGCTTCTTCCGTTCTATACCCGCCCTCCTGGAAATTTCGACAATGGTTAATAATTTCCCCTTTATGAAAACCGTTCCTCCCTCAGGTGTCCTTATTAAATTAACTAGACATTGTTCTTCAATGTTATTCCATTATTCCATTAAATCCATTTAATTGCCATGATTCGGGGCATTTTCTTCTTACTTATTAAAGTAACTTGATTACAAAGCTTAATAATTATTACTTCATCGAACTTCGAATTGTAATCGAAGTTTACTTATTACATTGACTGGTGGGGTTTATCACCGAGTAACACAAAACTTCATTTAATACTCAAATTGATTATGTTCATACTTTAATAATCTCGGGGCGATTATGGAGCGTTTCGGGAAATTCATATGTAATAATGATCAATGGTGAGCGGCTATGCCGTACTTACTTAGGCTCCCACGAAGTCAGCAGGCCTGATGACATAGCTGGAGGGTTGTAGGCTGAGGCAAGTTAACGAGATTACATTAATTACGTATGTTCCCTACTAGACTCCCTTTTTACAACAGAATATTTATTGAGCTTTACGATTCGAAGTAACTAAGAATTTACATCTACTTTAATTGACTGCAGAAGGCATCAGGGCATTTAAGAAAAAGGTATAAACTAAACTGAGTCGCGTAATTCGTTCCACCACGTGCCTAACACTCTCTGCTTATCAGTGCTGAATTAGATGTTCCCATTTGTCGTGCTGTGTTTATGCGTCGCCTTGCAGGTCCTTGATTCCGCTTTCCCAGCCGGTCACACTGGGCTATGATTCGTGCCGGTCCTATGCAGATCCGCACGTGGATATAGGCAGCCGTAGAGAGACCCTTGAAAGGAATACGCCAGTAGCAGCAGGATTCGACGGTGTACAGGCAGACAGGCGCGACTTGTGGGTTTTCGATCCGCACGTGGAGTGCGGTGGCCGTTGGATCCTGTCCGACGATTGATCCGCAAGTGGACGTCACTTGCAGGTGTTCTATCCGCACGTGGAGTGCGGTGGCCGTTGGATCCTGTCCGAACCAGCTTAGGTCTGAGTGCGGCCGCAGGTACTTCTCCAGCAGATGGTATCCGCGCCGCTCGAAACTGGGTCTTCTCGACAAATTTCGCTGGGGCAGCTGTAGTTGAGGGTGCTCCGCACGTGGGCGGTGGAAATGCTCCGCAGCGGTGGTGCAGCCGCGTCGCGTAGTGTACGAGGTACGCAGCCGGCTCAGAGAATTCCCCCGTGTCTGGCTCACGGCGGGGGCAGCCTGTACCTGAGGGCTACTTCGTTAAAAAAATGCGATCACTTAAGGCAGGGCACTTTTTACATACCAAGATTGACAAAAACAGAAAATATCTCTCGTCTCTTGTAGAAACGGTGGTCTCCGGCTGTGGCGGGACTTGCTGCACGGTCGTCGGCTAATCGCGAATCACACGCGGTTTAGTTTCAATCGTCTGGCACAAATGAATGAGGGTTACGTCCGCACGCTTTCAGATTTTCATTACAAGAGACCGAATTGACACCGGAAGCCGTAAAACATGGCCGCCAGCTTCTGACAGTTGCAGAGTTGCATTTCTGGGTGAACTTGCGTTAGGGAATGTTACTTGTTTATCCGGGACCTAACCCACTGTGTCGAGTTTTACAGCGATCTCGCTTTAGGACATGTAAAGTGTCTATCCTAGACACAGGTTGCGGGGATGCCAGATTGGTTAACTCCAATAAGTATTGGTAATCTGGATTTTGACTTGTTCAAATTTTAACCGCCCTTACACCATCAGATTTAAACGCAGTCTATTGGCTCGAGTTTAAAACTGAAGAAAGGGTGGTTAGGTTCGGCATTCCCAAATATCCTTTGCATGAAATGTGCCGAGATCTCTTCCGTTCAGGTCCTCCAGTAAGTACAATGAGTTTCCTATCCGTTTTTTTATTATAGCCTTGTCTCCAATGGGTGCCAATTTGGCATTGAAGTTTTCACACTTTTTGCTCAGGGAAAAGTTTCGTTTGATTACCAACTGTCCTATTTGAATCGAGCGTGGTCTGGTGCGGAGGTCGTATGCTCGCTTGTTCTGGTCGTAAGCCTTCTCCATGTGTCGGTGGATATTTGAACGAATCTTATCGAACTCATCGTGACGACTTAGTTGGGCTGTATTATCTTCAAGTAAAAGGAGGTTTCTAAGAACCTGGTAATCCTTTCCATTGGTGATCATGTGTTGACCGAACACTACCAGGTATGGTGACTGGCCTATCGATTGATGAATACTATTCCGCAAGGAACAGTTTATACTGCTGACGTAGCTGTCCCAGTCTCGTTGATCTGATCGAATGTAGGTACGTAGCGCTGCATTTATAGATCGGTTGACACGTTCGGCGGAATTGCTTTGTGGTGAATAACTTCCAGTTAACATATGAGAGACTCCATAAGAAGACAAAAATGAAGTGAACTCGTGGCTTTTAAATTGAGTGCCATTGTCGCTTATTAAGGTTTCCGGTACTCCAACACAATGGAAAACATCATCTCTTAGATATTGAATAACGACCTTTGAATTGAACTTCTTCACTGGCTTGAGGAAGGTAAATTTTGAAAAATGATCTAGGATGATAAAGATTCCAATGTTTCCTTGTTTAGAGCGCGGGAAGGGTCCTATGAAGTCAACATAAAGTCTTTGGAAGGGTCTATGAGTAACAACAGGAGATCCCATCGGTGGTTTCAAGGTTCTAGTGGGGTGTTTTGAAGTCTGGCATAGTTCGCATTTGCCTACAAAGTCTCGCACGTCTACTACCATACGTGGCCAGAATAAATACCTTCGGATACGTTCTAAGGTTTTAGCAATACCACCATGTGCAGCTACTGGTTGACAGTGGGCGGACTTTAAAACGGATTCGCGAAGTTGAACGGGAACGAATAATTTCCACTCTGCTTCGATGTTTCCCTCCTCTGACGTTGGAAACCTGGGGCGATGATATAAATACGTGTCTATAACTTGATAATCCGGAAGGGCAGCTTTCGCAAACTTGTCCTTGAGCTCCAAGTATTCTTTGTCCATGAAGGCTGGCGAGTCTAACTCAATTTCTGGAAGGTTTTCGATCTCTAGAGCGGAGATAGCAGCTTCTTCTTCGTGTGCCCGCGAAAGTGCATCCGCAACTATATTTTGCGATCCTTTTCTATGTTCTATACAAAAATTAAAACCCTGTAACTTAATGGCCCATCGCGCCAGTCGCCCGCTAAGATCCTTTTGGTTCATTAGCCACTTGAGGCTGGCGTGATCCGTGACTATTTTAAACGGGTGTCCATCGATGTACATACGGAATTTTTTTATCGCTAATACCACTGCCAAACATTCTAACTCGGTCACCGAGTAGTTCCTTTGAGCATGGTTCAGTTTCTTTGACATATAGGCTATCGGCAGCTCATTTCCTTCTTCATCTGACTGAGCCAGTACCGCACCGATGCCGTGTGCAGATGCGTCGCATTGGACTATGAATAGTTGATCGTAGTTAGGATGTTGAAGAAAGGGTGCTGAACAAAGTTTGGTTTTTATCTCCTCAAATGACTCTTGAGCAGCTTCATTCCATTCGAAAATTTTTCCTTTCAATAGGTCTGTGAGCGCGGAAGTCACTGCTGAGTAGTTCGGAATAAATCTTTGGTACCAGCCAGTCATTCCTAGGAATCGACGTAGCTGACGCTTTGTTTGAGGTCTCGAGAACTCTGCTACGGCTCGAACCTTTTCTGGATTGACTTGCAGAGTTCCTTCGCCCACAATATGACCGAGGTATTCTACTTTTGTTAAACCAAACTGGCTTTTTTGAACGTTGATAGTCAATCCCGCCTGTCTTAAACGGTTGGCTACTTCACGTAGATGGCTTAAGTGGTCTTCGAAGGTAGACGACATGACCAACAGGTCGTCTAGATTGACAAAAACCTGATCCTTCATTGTGTATTGCACTACTTGGTCCATGAGTCGACACATCGTGTGCGGTGAGTTACAGAGGCCGAAAGGCATCCGCGTGAATTGATAGAGAGGCCTGTTCGGAATAGTAAATGCCGTCTTTGCTTTGGAAGAGGCCTCGAGGCCGATCTGCCAAAAGGCATCTTTGAGATCGATTTTAGAGAT
>JBAMCJ010000804.1:0-10911 GCA_037075205.1 Drosophila prostipennis
AATGTATAGTATTACCCAAATTTTTGTCATGGCTTTAATATGGTCATGGTTTTAGTTACAAAAAAATGGTAAGAAGTATATTAGTTGTTAAATATTTTGGTTACGGTCATGTGGTATATTAAGTATAGTGATGTGATTAAGAACGGATATCTTACTTGACTCCTTGGCGTTCCTTCTTGCTCTTTTTGCTCTTGGTGGACTCTTTGGTCGAAATGCGTGGTACAATATCATCGAACGGATTCGAGAGGACCTCTGTGGAAACGATGCGATGTGCGTGCATGGGCCGCTCCTGGTGATCAACGATTCCCTCCTCCAGCTTGAGCATGTTGTAGATGGTGTCGCCGGTGATCTTCCCGAATAGCGTATTCTTATTCTGCAACTCCGGCGTGGGTGCAAATGTGAAGAAGAACTGCGAGGCGTTGTCATCCTTCCCAGAATTGGCCATTCCCACGAGACCGCGACGAGTGTACCGCAGTCGGGAGTGGAACTCGTCCTTGAAGGGCTGCCCGTAGATCGATTCGCCGCCGGTGCCATCGCCATTTGGATCACCTCCTTGGACAATGAAGCCCTTGACCAGCCGGTGGAACTCGGTGTTCTTGTAGTATCCCTCCATACAGAGCTGCACGAAGTTCCGACATGCTTTCGGACACTCTCGCGCCCACAACTCGATGTCTATGTCGCCCACGGTGGTCTTCAGAAGGACCTTTCCCGAGGTGGGCGGTTCCTGGATGTAAATATTGCTCATTTCTGTAGAGAATTTACAATCAAATCAGTGCATTAAAGAAAACAATAACAAGACTGTTATCGATAACCTATCGGACAATGTGACCCCAGCCAAAGTTTTCGAAGATACCATTGAAGGCGGAAAAATATAATACTCGGAAATGACCGTTATTATACCATTATTATTAACGGATTACTTTCTATACGTAAATATAATTTAATATTCTGTCTCTTTTACTTAAAGGTTCCAGAGACTCTCTTAGAAATTCTAAAATCAGTTTTTAACACACAATTTAAATTTCCTGAAAAGCGTTTCCGTTTTTAGAAATTACCCAAAATATTTAAAATCAAACAATGTTCGTTACATTTTTGAACTAAAAATTAATTGAATAGGGATAACTAATCCATTACTATAATAACTTCATCCCTTTCGATAACTTTCCTAACTGTAGACGTTTAAAATGCGTTACTAGGCAACCGAATAATATTCATGTTTATGGTTTTCTATCTTTACATTTGTTCCTAATTTACTTCAGCATGAATTTTAACGACGACCCACTGGCGGAGCTGCTTAGCGATAATAGCCTGGACAATGACAACTTTTTCGACACTCCAGGGGGAGGAGGTCCCAAGAAACCGGCCAAACTGGCAAAGCCCAAGGGCAAACTGGAGGATTTGTTTGGAATTCAGGAGGAAACGGAGGCGGATGTGCAGGGTCAGGGGTCGGGAGCCAGGATCAAGCCCAATGCCACCAGCACGCCAAGAATTGTGAAGCAGAAGCCCTCGATCTCACTGGACGATGATCTTGCGGAGGACGATGACTTGGGTTTCGATCCCAAGCGACCCAAGAGCGGTGGTGCCAAAAGGAGTCTGTTTGACGACCTGCTAACCAGCAATGTGGAGCCCAAGAAGAACATCTTCGATGAGATTCTGTCTGGAGATGCAGCCAAACGTCCGGCCACCGCGAAGCCATCGATGTCCCGCCAATCCACGGACACCACCACGGATAATTCGCAGGCGAGGCCCAAGACTTCCACGGGAAGAAGGAGCTCCGCGCAATCGGCCACCATTAATGTCGATCCCCTGGGACTCTTTGGCCGGGATACGAATGCCACTGTTTCGGGCATGTCCACTCCGGTCTCCAGGAAGCGGGGAAACACCGCCGATTGGTTGGGTCTGGAGCAGGAACCGGATCAGAGACCCACCACCCCAAAGCCACAAACCCCTAAGAAACAGTCCTCCAGTGAAGGCCCATCGAAGAATACAGCCGATATCCTGCGTCTTCCCGACTCCGATGAGAACGAAATGGAGCAGGAACCGGAAATACCAGCTGTTCCCGCTCCATCCGGCGTCACTGCCTCCACCCAGAATATCCTGATGCTGAGCAATCTCAATCTGGAGAGCAATCACAAATTCAATGCCTTGCAGCAGCAGGAGGCCCAATTGGTGATAGCCGCGCAAATGAAGAATCAGGAGAGGACCCTGCTCGAAATGCAGAGGCGCCAGGAGAGCCAGGACCGAAAGTTCCAGGCCTTGATCCAACAGCAACTGCAGCGCCAGCAGCAAATGGAGGAGCACATCAAGGGGCAGCAGGAACGGATCAACATGCACATTCAGCTGATGATGTCGCAACCTGTGCATGTCCAGGAAGTGGTTGCGGCACCCGCGCCCCCTGAAAAACCGGAACCGGAAACGAAGGAGGCCCACAAGGCGACCAGCCAGGAACAGGAGCACTTGCTCGTACTCGAAATGGAGGCCAAGCGGAATCTGCTGGAGAAACAGCGACTAGATGAACTCGTGGCCAACATGAAGGTCAACTACGAGCAGGAGATCGAAATGATTGATACCTCGTATAAGTAAGTTATACAAAATTATATCAAATCATTTTCTTATTTTTGAAGATCTTATTATTATTATAAGGATTTTAAGTAGATTTTATAGTAGAAATTCAAAAGTTAAGCCTAAGTAAAATCTATTTTTGTTTCCAGAAAACAAATAAAGGTCCTGGAGGAGCACCTGTCCGCCGTCGAGGATCGCCTCAAGTTAGAAAACACCGAGTTGCGCCAGTACTACACCGACAAACTGGAGAAGCAGAAGGAGGATTACGTGGAGCTGATCTCCAACCTGAGGCAGGATCACGAGGACGAGGTGCGCAAGCTGCGCCAATCCCACGAACTTGACCTCGAGGGCATCCGTCAGGCCAAAATGCTGGAGCTCTCGGCGGTGCAGGATCATGGTAACTACCTGGAGACGCTTCGCCTGGCCTCCAGCAATCTTCAAGAGCTTCGCGACGGGATGAGTGGCAACCAGGAGAAGGAACGCCAGTTGGAAGCGCGGGAACGTCGGCTGGCCGACCAGGAGAGGCGTTTGAAGATGGACGAGGAGACGGCCGACGAGGAGAAGCGTCGCCTGATGGAGCTGGTGAGCACCTTGGAGCTGCAACTGGGCCGCCTGTCCAAGGACTCTGCCGAGGAGAACTGGCAGCTGCGTCAGCGAATGTCCAGCTTGGAGGCGGAGCGCAAGGCCTTCGAGCGCGAAAAGGACTTCCATCGCGAGCAAATGCAGCGGGACGAGAAGCGTGTGGAGGATCTGAAGTCCCTCCAGCTGGCGGAGACGGAACGACTGCATCACGATCTCCAGGAGGAGCGCAATCAACTGGCAGTGGAGCGCCAGCAAATGGAGCTGAGGCAGCAGCTCCACGAGCACGGCGACCTGGACAAGGATCGCCGGGAGCTGGAGGCCCAACTTCAGGTGGCCCGCGAGGCCATTCGCCGGGCGGATGAGGAGCGGGATCGCTGCCACAAGCTGCAGCGCGAAGTGGAGCAGCGCAAGCGCCTCCTCTTGGACAAGGAGAACGCCCTGAATCTGAAGGAGGACGAACTGGGCCAGGCCACCGGCGCCTATCGACTGGCCACCAGTCGCACCCACATGGCCGAGCACAAGGCTCGCGAAGCGGACCAGCTGCTCCAGGCCAAGCTCAAGATAATGGGCAAGCGGGCCCAGGATCTCGGCGAGAAGGAGGCCCAGCTGGCCCAGGAAAGAATGCTCCTGGCGCAGGATCGCATCGCTCTGGTTAATCTGAAAAAGCAGATTCTACGTAGCAGATGTGCCCTTTGCAAAATGGGAGCCGAATCCGCAGAAATCGCCCTGCGAAGGGGTAATAATAATAATCTCCTGACCAACACGACGGACCTTCAGTTGCCCCAAATGACGACCAGCAACGCGGAGCTCCTGCTCAAAATGTCCGCTCAAGAGCCGGGACAGGCTCAGAGTGACATTGTGGAGCGAATGCTGGACGAGAACATTGAGGCCTCCTACCGCAGGATGTACAATGCTCCACCTAGCAGTTCCCTCGACGAGGCCGACTACGGATTAGCTGGTGGGCTGGACGATGACTCCAAAGTGGCCATGGATCACGGCAGGAACCTGGACCTGGACGAGGCTTTTTTGGCCAACTTCAAATAGAAACTCAGTCGGAAGACCCAGTTTAAAGGAGTTCAAAGCCGTAAAAACATAGAATAAATGAATGTATGATCAAACTTTTAAGAAAACCTTGGAATTATAAGAAATATATAATTGAAAATATTTTAATAGTCATACAATATTATTTTTAAAATGTTCTATTTCTTTAAATTGTAACGATAAAACTTTAAATGAAACTCGGATGAATATTTAGCCGCGACTGGAACCCGTCCGCGCGTAGCTTTTATCGATGGTTGCCGAAAAATATCGATCTTTGCCCATCTCAATTTGCTTGTTGCATTCCGTTTTGGGTTATTTCGTGTTTTCGTGTGTTAGGAAATCGCAGACAGAAAAAGCTGTTTTTTAATGTACATAACTCAGCCAAAGTGTAAATAGCATGTGATAGTGCAAGAACGTAATATAAAATAAGACCAATTTGATCAGTATTTTGGCGTTTTGCATATTAAGTTTTTCGTTACTGTTTTCCGTTCCTTTGTGTGTGTCCGTGTATGTTCGTCTCGTTTGTGTGTGTGGGAGTATGAAAAAAATCATTCGAAAAGTTACAACAAATTCGGTATTCGGTAATTATAACGTTCATAATAGCTAAAGTGACATCGAAGCGCTTTACCGGATGGTCTAAATTCGAAGCCCCAGCAAGTAAAAAACGGAACCGAAAAAAAACAGCCGAGGTGACACCTCAAAAAGCGAGTAAGTTGGCAATATGCGAATGAGAATCACAAAGAAGAAGACGATTTGCATCATATTAATGACTATGATTATGACTAGACTATCTCCATTATCATTTACGTTGCGTACGCCCTCCACCGAAATTAATGCTTTTAAATTTCACTCGGAGGTTGCTTTATTTGACTCCCGAATGAATTGGCAATCAATTGAGTTGATTGGTTGTTTATGAATAGTTAACTTGTATTTGTTGTAATCTATTGATTTACCTTAACCTTTGCGGCAAAAGTCCTCTCTTTGGCTCTCCCTCGCCGGTTCGCATTTTCTTATCTTCCATTTCCTCTCCTTTCGCCAAGCGCACACACACTCATGTCTTTTGTGGGAGTGTTTCTGTTAAACAGCTGTTTCCTATCTGCATACGAGAATGGTTTCAATGGGGAAAAAATAAAATACTTATATACATACATATATAATCTCTGGGGATTCGGTACTCACAGCATTCATTCACCCAAATTGATGCCTCTGCTATTGTTTGTATTTATTTATTTATTTACAATTGCGAGCTCAATTGCGCCTTTTTGCGCCATTCGGCTGTATCGCAATCACAAACTTGAAGCGAAGCGATTGCAATTTGTTTATATGTATGTATGTACGTACAATGTACAAAGTACACATTTATTTATTATATATGTATGCAGCATCAAACAAAAATATATTATTCGTATCTTCACGGAATAGAAGAATTTTGTTTACTTATCACACTCCAATAGTTCTCATTCCCACTTCCTCCATAAAGTAAAGAATTCATTATTTCGTATTTCCGTTGGTTTTATCCCGATACAAAAAAATTTAGAATATTGACCTACTTTTTAAATCTAAACGAGAGAGAACGCTATTGTCGAGAGCTTCGACTATTAGATACCCATTACTCAGCTAAAAGGAGTGCGAGGAGATGGAGATATGCAGTCATCTAGCGGCTCCATCTAGCGGCTGTTTAATTTTTGCTCATATTTTTTAATGAATGATCCGATTCTTCTACATTTTGATAGGTATTTTTGAACACAAAAAAATTGCCTTTACAATTCTCCTAAATCTTTAACGATGTGAGCGCCATAGACACTTCAAAGTGCTTTAATGCGATTGTGGGAGTTAGAGTCGGCGTGGCGCTCGCCTGAAACAAACTTGAGCTGCGTAGGAATCCCAAGAATATGTGTGGTTAGTCCCAACTTTCTAGGTTTTCTAGTTTCCGAGATCTCAGCGTTCATACAGACAGACAGACGGACATGGCTATATCGGTTAGGCTAAAGATCCTTTCTAGCTCTTATAGTTTCACAGGGACAGACACTTCTAGCGATCCTGATCAAGAATATTTCAATTTTAAACGGTTAGAAACGATTCCTTTATACATTCGCCTTATAGTCAACATATTTGTTTTCGTAAGCGTGTGCAGCGTGTTCATAGAAATCCCCATCTGAAACGTGGAAACAATAATGTATATTTAAACAATTGCTTAAGACTTAATTTTTCGCAAATTTTTGTTTACTTGGCCCTGTTAGGCGTCAAGTTCTCACTGTGATACCGAAAAGACTAGACTAAATAGAGCCAGATCAAATGTTTGCTATTACCATTGTTGCACCCACCGAAAGCGGTATAAATAGTGCTGTCGAAACTCCAGAACGGCATCAGTTGATCGCATTCACTTACCAAGCATCGCTATGAAGTTCACCTGTGCCCTAATCCTCTTGGCCACCGTGGCATGTGTCCTGGTGAGCCAGTCAAGTGCGGCCAGTTCCACAACTACGACAGAAGCTACCACCACAACCACCACCACCACCACCACAGCTGCCTCGGCCTCGTCCTCCTCCTCGTCCTCGGACACCACAGAATCGGACACGACCTCAAGTACAACCAAGGCTTCAACAAACAAAAAACGCAGAAAAACAAAGTGGAAGGTAGTGAAGAAAGCGGGCAAAAAAGTCATAAAACGCAAAGTCCACAAGGGCAACAAAAACCGAAGTAGCTAAACTCCATAAAAACACACACGACCTAATCCACTCCCGATTCCTAAATTTCCTGATTCCCGAGCCTAAAATCGTATATTAGCTTTATAATTTTACCTTATAAAATAAATGCCATTAATAAAATAATTTAACATAAAATTCTACTATTTCTTCTACGAAGACAAAAAGCTTTGCTATTTTTGTATTAACAGGTATCATTTTTAAGTTACTCGAAGTGTTAGAGGATACTTTGCACTCGAGAAAAAGTATGTATCTGGTTGAAGGATTCGTTTCCTGATATTAATCAGGATCAGGATCAGGATCGATTGTCCTAAAACGGCTATTAAGATAAAACTGTCTACCTCCCATATTTTATTATTAAACCAAATTATTAAAATCGGACCTTCCTTTAAAAAGTTATGAGCCTTATGAGAAAACCGTTAGGTGTTGCATATCTATATCTTCCTCGCACTCCTCTTTAATTTAATTTTAAAAGTTATTAAGGGTATTTTTAGTTCATTTCAACAATTCCGAAGAAATGTACAAATAAGCGGAAAAAAAGAAGCTCATGCTCAGTGAACACATTTTAAAAACAAGAATAATCTATAATCATCTATAATAATCTATATTAAAAAAAAATGTTTTACAAATGTTCATGAGTTCACATCTGATTTAATCTAGGAGATAATGCTATTGACGTTAAACTTAGGGAACCATTTTACCATTGAATACCTATTGGCCTGGTTTCTAAATCACCCTTTCGGTGCCCGCCGGTGATTGCCAATAACGATTGCCGGTCTTTAAACACTACGAAAACCCACCGATAGGGTACACCGCCCATAGAATGGTTTCTCACCTGTTCTTCGTCCAAGTACTCATACCATTGCTTTTTACACGGCATAATCGCTTTTATCGCCGCCTGTTTGTTATCGCAGAGATAAGAGAGTCAAAAAAGCAAACGCCTTTGTTCACCACGGGAATAACAAATAAGCATTGAAAGAGAAAATACTGAAAAAATTTAAGCAAAATTTGAAAATTCCTTACCTTTTGTTCTGGTTGCCATTCGCAGTTCAACGGAACGGACGCTTCAGAGGGGATAATGTCAAACCAGGCGCAGATCGACTACGACCAGCAGTTCCAGGATGACCTAGCCAAAGCCACCGCCCTGAGTCTGGAGCAGCATGCCCTCGACGATTACCGGCGAAACAAGAAGTACGGCTCCGGCTATCAGCAAACCTCCTCCCTGGCTGGTCGGGATTACCAGGCGGCGCAACGTAGTCAGAGCGTTAATCAGGCGCGACGCCACTCGGATGTGCATCAGGCTGCCATCAGTCCTGGAAATGTGGAACGATCGCGCACGCCGCCGGCTCAGGTATCGGATAACGACCTGATCTGCTTCGCAAGTCCAACCAGCAAACAGCCGGAGAGTAGCAGTCCATTTGGCAAACTCATCGAGGACCTGCAGCGAATGCAGCCAACCAATCCGCAGTCGGCTATGGTGCCCATTGGATCACTAGCAACGCCATCGATGCAGGCTCATTTCGGCTATCCTCCTCACCAACAACATCCGGCTCCGGCTCAGCCCCCACCATATGGCATGGTTGCAGCAGCAGGAGGAGGAGCAGGAGGGGCGTACGGTGACCTGCAGTTGGTGCCCTACCAACCGGCTGCCCAACAGCAGAGGCCCCTGAGTAACGAGGAGCTCCAGCGGCTGTACAGCATGCCCGCCCAAATGGCCGTCGCTCCAGTGCCGCAACCCAACGCCTATTTGTATTATCCGGGAGCAGTGGTAACGCCCTACACGGCACCCATAGTCCCCGGATCGGCTGCTTTCATGCCGCCGCAGTATCCAGCACAGGGATATGGTTTTGGAGGTGCTTACACGCATATGGATTTGCGGCGTCCCCAATCGCAGCCGGCTCCTGCAGCACCGCCAACAAGCCATCACAGCCAACCGTCCAACCATTCCGTTCCAACCTCCGTGGAGGCCAATGGAGTAGCCTTCCAGGCACGACGCCAAGTGCCCTCAACTGGCAGCATAAGCTCGAGTGGTCACACCGGAAACAATGGTCATCCTCCTGGCACTCGGCGGGGCAACGATTTGATAGACCTCAATCACGAGGATTAGTATGTATCTCTAACGCGAATTAAACTATCATTTTCTGTTTGTAACGTGTAACTCTTCTACCCTTTCAGCTCCCGTGTGAGTGTGCTGGAGGCTTTCGATCCCCTGTTAAACGACAATACTGGTAAGCAAGCGCAATGTTGTAATTAACGTGTAGCTCCTGGACCCTCGTCAAGATCCCCCTAGATTTTTCGCACCGTAAACAAAGTTTGAAATTGGCAGAGAACTTATTCACCATGAAAATAAACCTTATTGGCTTAATTACCACTCTCCGATAAGTCTGTTTCGTTTTATCAAATTTTCTTTTATATCCAAGATAAGGAAAATAATTTTTTATTGATGATTGAGAAAAACCTTTAAATAATTACTTTTAAAGGCACCAAAATGAGCTGAGAAATTTGCAAACAAATCTTTAGAGCTTTTATTTATTTACTTGAACTTAAAACGGTGTTTACAGTTATTTACCACTTTTATTGTTTTACCAAAGTAAAATATTTAATGTATCAATATTTGTTTAGTTTTAAACTATTAACTATTTACTAACAGTATTAATTGGAGTATATTTCAAGTTTAATAATATAAAATTTAACAAATACCGATCTCCCTAGCGCTAGTTCGAGAAAGATTTTAGACTATTCCAGTAGCAAGTCGTCGCCCTCCTTTAGTTAAGAATTAAACTGAATGTTTTCGTTTCTCTATATTGCAGTGTCGAAAAAGTAATCCATTTTAATTGCAAGTCCTCTACTACTATCAGTACTACTACTACCAAAACTGCAAAAAGCAACTACTTTACACCCACAACAACTACACCATCTAACGGGTTTCGGGTTGGTTTGGTTCGTTTCGGAGGCAAAGACCAATTAGTGTCTATAGCAGCACATAATTAGAACCACCTACTTACACACGAAAATACTAATGTATAATATAAATGTGCCCTCATATCGAAATTTGTGCCTTCCGCAATCACCGAAGTAATTTTGAAGTCAGCCTATAAATCGGTGTCGAAATTATCGTTTTATAACAGTGCATAATGTTCGGAACTGTTTTTATGTATATTAATGCACTTGTAATGATCAAATAGTACTGAACTTTTAAAAATTTCGAAGAATTTAACGACTGTCATTTGGATAAAATGTGATCAAATGGGAAGATTTAGTCTCTTCTTTTTTATAACCATGTATTTCGAAATGAACACATTGTGATTTGCAGCTACATATATCCATTAATACACATATATACAAAAATAAATACATACATATGTTTAATTCTATCGTGTATCGTTGTGAGAGAACAAATAAATAATTTCTTAAACAAATTGCTGTCTGTTGTTGTTTTATTAATCGTTTAGCCGCTTGTTTTTAACTCCGCTTACCAGTTTTTATAATGCTTGTTCACTCTTTACAAAATAAGAATTGATGTTTATTTTGAAATAGACAAGCTTTTTGAGCATATGTATGTATTTATCTATTATATTGGGGGAACTTTTATAAACTTATCTAACTTTCTGATGGCTTCATTTTCCGTATTAAATTGCTACATTTTTGTCGAATTACTTTTAAGCCATTAACCATTTGTAATCCCTTAAAATTGTCTTGCATAAAGTCATTAAAGTAATTCGAAATGATTGAAAACAGATGGATTTACCAAGGTCTTTTACGAGGTCTTTAGAAAAATAGCCTTTCCTTTTGTGGTAAATGAAACAGATGTAAGGGCACTAGAGACGACAGATTGAGAAACAAAGCGTTTTATAAATACACAAATAGCTACAGTAAACCATCGGTTTTAGATCTAATAATTTTTTTTAATTTTATTTTTTTTTTCATTTAAATATGCTAACATCTGGATTTTAAATTTTGTAATAAGCTAAATTTTTACGCTCAAAATCAAGATTCCAAATTTAAACAATATTTACCTAAT
>JBAMCJ010000807.1:0-128289 GCA_037075205.1 Drosophila prostipennis
TGACGCTTGGCTGTACTGAGTTCATCTTATTTATTAGATGCTTTTGGCACGCAATCTCCATGTTCTATATATGTACGAACAGATTAACAATCTTGTTGTGATGTTCGTCCATCGACTACAATGTATTTGCTGATCCTGATCTTTAAATTTAAACCGGACTTCTGTCAAGTTCAATCATGTTAGGTCTTAATCGTTTTAATTCTCAGATCGCTACTTTATGGAGCATAAATATTTTAAATGACGGAAAACTGTTGTAAACAAAACCTATTGTCAAGATAGCACGCTATGGGAAAAAATAGAATGGCAATTATCTTCTCTAATATAAATTGTTTGGTTTCGGAAAGAAAATAAAGGTAATAAAATTGGCTCAAACTAGCCGTAATCGTATCAATTGAAGAGGAACATCAGAACCTCCTTCCAATTCCCCAGATCCCCCATCCAAAAAGAGCGCCGTGTTGAAAATCCAACTAAAATAATTCAATTTGTTGGAATCGCCTTCACTTCACCTTCCCCCGCCAGATGGTGGCCCCGAAAATTCCACCGAAGTCCCATCAACAGATCATCAAAATTTGGGGGAAAACCCCCCAAAAAAGAGCGATAATAAAGCATTAATTGAAAAGTTATAAACAAAAGACAGCAGCGACTCGAGAACGTGTAGACAAAAGACACGGAATACAAAACAACTAAGACTAAAAAGTGCGCAATGCCAGAAAAACTAAACTCAGCAGGAGATATTTTACATTTTCACGGATGGATTTCCCCAGAAAGTGTGTGCCAGAGCAGAGGGCGCGATAGTTTATATTTATAACAAATTCATTCAAGATCCAACGGGGGAAGGCGGTCTCGTTTCAGGGGGAGGAGGTACAGGGAAAATGGGGGACACCACGCGCCCGCGCCTGCCACAAACTATAAATAGGAAAAGTCAAATGAGAGGGGATTTTCCGAAAAATGAAAACGTCACTTCAACTTGGCATTGCTCGCTTTTCAAGGGGGGCCTGCCATGGGCCTATCCACCCATTTCCCCCCCAAAAAAAACTATAATATGAAAGTAAAGCACTTTAAATACCTTTTAGTATTTTCAGTATTTTTATACAACATTTTTATAGGATATATTTTATGATCCTAAGTATATTTTCACTAAAAACTAATAAGGTTTTGGTAAAAATTTTAATAAATAGTATTATTACATCTAATACATTTCAAACATTATTGTAAACAGACTTTCGTATATCCCAAAATAATTAATTTAATAATAAATATAAAATACATGGGTTCAAATAAATATGCCCCACAAGATAGTGGTATCCAAATAGACAGCCATATGCAAGCCGCAAACAATTCGAGGCATTTTCCAAGTAATATGCAACACATGTTCTATGGCCCGTGGGGGAAAGTGCTCTACTGCGCCTGCGCCCCGTGCCACAAATGAAAACGGAAAACTGCCAAGGAGTAGTGATGTAAAAAAACATCGATGCATCGAGCATCGATGTTTTTTGGCCGATGTTTTCCGATGTTTTTCGATGTTTTATGTTATGCCGATGTTTATCGATGCATCGATGTTTAACGTCGATGTTTAAGCACATATGGTTTCAGTGCCGCACGGAAAAAATTCGGGGTTTTTTGCTTTAATTGTGTTTGCAATGCCAAAGTAAGCACTTGTTATATTATTTTTATAAAAAATACTGCCAAGGATGCTGTTATATTCTTATGTTTGCTCATGAATTGATATAGTTTTAAGTTATGTTTATAAAATGGTTAACAAAATGAAAAAATTAAAAACTAAGAAAGCATTTGTTTTTGTAGTCTTAATTCCTATTTTTTTTATGTAAAATTGAATTAGGAAAAATAACATAATGGGTCGAAAACATCGATGCATCGATGTTTCGAGCCGATGTTCCACACAACATCGATGTTTCATTTTGCAAACAACGATGAACATCGACATCGAAGTTTCGGCCCAAATTTACATCACTACCAAGGAGCCGACAGTTTTCCGTTTTTCCTTTTGTCAAATGGAGCAGCACACGAACGTAACGTCAAGTGACAGTTCGCTGTCCTCAGCGAGCCATGACATTAGATGATGCTTTGACTCGGATCAGCGCTCCGAAAACCCCAAAGGGACAAACGAAATAGGGGGCCAAAGATTCCAGCCATATTCCTGCTCCGGCAGCATTGTCAATCAAAAATATTAAGAGGGGATTTACTGGGGGAAAAAGTGATTTGAAAACCGTAAGTAAAAATTTAAAGAGATTTTTAAAAAATATTATTAAATATCATATATTCCTTCTGTCCTTAACTAAATATACCTTCCTTACAAATAAAATTATGAAATGAACTTGTCAATGTCTATAGGCGATAAACATAACTCAAGCAGAGCTAAGAACGCAGTTACCCAAACCATTTACAATGTCTATCTTATAGCCAAAGATATGACGAAATACCAAATACAACGGGTCAGAAACCATTAAACGGTCTACAAATTTAGCATACGAGTATTAAGGGGCTTTCCTATCCTATAGATTAATGATCGGTCTGCTGCTCCGAGTTCGCCAAGTGGTCGAGCAGGTGACAGGCATTAGCATAAATCGCAGAAATCGCTGAAATCGAAGCGAGCAGAGTGGACAGGTCGGTCAACCATTAATGAACACCTACACGACGATGGGATCTGGACCTGGCCAGCGATCTTAGCAGTATAAATCAAACATTTAATTACAGTGTAATTAATGTAACGTATTTCAATTAATTAAATGCGCTTTGATTGGCGTCGTTGCCCAGACGCAGTTCGGCCAAGAAACCAACTATCAAACAACGCCTAGGCAAAAACCAAAACTGAAATCGAGAAAATCGGATGAAAAACAAAAACATTACGAAACCTGAATTTTTGCGCGCCAAAAAATCGCAGAGGAAAATACAATATTAAAACAAGCCAACAATATAGACATAAACCTTTTTTTCGTAGACCGGTACTTCTAATACCCTTAACTAAAATAAAATTGTACAGTATTTATACAAGTTAAATATATTATTTAAATGATAATATATCATTTATTTTGTTGGTGACATAAAAATAAGAAAGTTTTAAAATTGTAAAATTATTATACCCGTTACTCGTAGAGTAAAAGGGTATATTGTATTCGTGCAAAAGTATGTAACAGGGAGAAGGAAGCGTTTCCGACCCTATAAAGTATATATATTCTTGGTCAGGGTCACTAGCCGAGTCGATATAGCCATGTCCGTCTGTCCGTCTGTCCGTCTGTCTGTCCGTATGAACGCTGAGATCTCGGAAACTATAAAAGCTAGAGGATTGGCATTTGGCATGAAGATTCTTGGAGTTCCTACGCAGCGCAAGTTTATTTCAAGAAGGTGCCACGCCCCCTCTAACGCCCACAATCGCTTATATACGATTTTAAAAATTTTAATATTTCGGAAATGTAAAAATGCAGTTTTGTTGTGTTTATCAATACCTATCGAAATGTAGAAGAAATTTTTTAAATCGGACCATTCGTTAAAAAGTTATTGCTGATCAAAGTTTATATCTCCCTCGCACTCCCTTTAGCCGAGTGACGGGTATTAGATAGTCGGGACACAAACCCGACTATAGCGTTCTCTCTTGTTTTTATGCTTAATTTATTCGTCAATAATATTTCTTGGCTTGTACACTAATTTCCTGAATGTAGATTTACGAATATATCTTCTACATAACATTAAATTGGAATTACAAAATTAAGAAACCACCAATAAAAAAAGAAACATAGATATTCGCTGAAAGTTAGAGTATCCTAAACAGCTGGGGATGTCGGTGAAGCAGGTGATAAGGCGGCATTGCCAATTGGAACCGCATAAACCAGCTGCAACCGTTACTGGAGGATCAGAAGGGGCGGAGGGCGTGGCGTGGGCGATGGAAAACTCAATTGCGTCGTTGCGAAAATTAACTGCAATATGCACAGAGCCCAAAGAGGCCGAGAGCCACTCTTGGCTTTAACAAATGTTAAAGGCTCGCCACAAGGCCTGAATTTATTTTAACTACACAAAAACAAATATTTTTAATTATTTTTCAAATAATATATGAGTAACGTTGTCAAGAAAGCAACCGAATATGGGTTACAATTCAGTATTATTAAATTTGTATGTGAGCCAGGAGGACTTGATTTGTATTCGCGAATTCTTCAGAAAAGTATCTTCTTTTTGTATCTTTACATTATACTCAAAGAACTTACAATGCTTTCGCCTTGTATTTTTCTCAGTTTACATCTGCCTATTTCTACGTTGCAGGCCAAGTTGAGAAGGCGTCGCGGCTTCCGTGGCAGGTTACAACGGATTTGTTGCTGCTGTTGTTGGTTTGGCCTAATGCGAAAGTTGTTGCCCTTGTGTTAGTGTGGTGTAGCTGTGTTCGTGCCACAAGTGGCAGTGCCAAACAAAACTGGCCAACAAAAAATGACTTCAGAATTGAATAATATATATATTTTATTTTAGTGGAATTTTCTTGAACGTAATCATAGTTGCATCTCGAAAACTATCTATTCGGAATGATCCCTTTACTTATTTATTTATTTAGGAAAATGTATACCTTTCAAAATGGAAGATATTTTAGAAACTCTTGAGTAGTGATGTAAAAAAACATCGATGCATCGAGCATCGATGTTTTTTGGCCGATGTTTTCCGATGTTTTTCGATGTTTTATGTTATGCCGATGTTTATCGATGCATCGATGTTTAACGTCGATGTTTAAGCACATATGGTTTCAGTGCCGCACGGAAAAAATTCGGGGTTTTTTGCTTTAATTGTGTTTGCAATGCCAAAGTAAGCACTTGTTATATTATTTTTATAAAAAATACTGCCAAGGATGCTGTTATATTCTTATGTTTGCTCATGAATTGATATAGTTTTAAGTTATGTTTATAAAATGGTTAACAAAATGAAAAAATTAAAAACTAAGAAAGCATTTGTTTTTGTAGTCTTAATTCCTATTTTTTTTATGTAAAATTGAATTAGGAAAAATAACATAATGGGTCGAAAACATCGATGCATCGATGTTTCGAGCCGATGTTCCACACAACATCGATGTTTCATTTTGCAAACAACGATGAACATCGACATCGAAGTTTCGGCCCAAATTTACATCACTACTCTTGAGTTACATATACAATTTATTTGAAATTTAAGAAAACTGAAGCTTTTTCAGAAATAAACAACTAGTTTTGTTTAAAACTAGTAATGTTGAGTAATATTAATAATAATAAATGACAACAGTCCTGAAAATTCAAATCATCCAACAATAGAAATTAAAATTTCGTATTTTTCGTTAAATGTCCCTTAGTATTTGTTTATTACATTTTGTTTGACAGTGTTGTTTTTCCACAACGTCACGCGTCAAAGTTTGTACGTGTTGTTTCGTTTGTTGGTCAAGTGAGCAACAACAACATTGACAATAACAAATGCAACACGCGCTTAATTTTTATTAGACCTCATGTGGTGCGCATGCGCAGCACCGAATAACCGTTGCGCATGGACATACGGATACAAATGCACATGTGCGCGTAGATATATTTTTTGGGGCCAGCAATTGGCATAATTGACTGGCCGGTCCGTCTGGTCAGATACGTGAGGTGGGAGAACTTTTCGGTTACCATATTGTGGCGGCCCACCTCGCCGAAATCCCCCCTGCCAGTCGCTTGATTTATGTCCATCATTAATAACAATCACAAGAGAGGTTCAAGACAAATGTAAGGCAAGCCAACTGAGTGACAAGGAGGTTGAACCTTGGGCAACTCCCACACGGATCCCCGATAGTCGTAGTTGACTCCAAATAGTTGGTATACCTTTTGGGAAACAGGTGGATGTGATAAATCTTTAGGATCATAACTAATTAATGTTGAATTAATATTTATGAATAATTTATGTGATTATTTAAATAATCATCAGAATAAAAATCATTTAAAGTTGAATGTTAAAAAGCTCAGATATTTCTAATCTATCTTAATACAATGTTGTATACTATTTATCCAGACCAATCACAGCATTTATAGTTGCATGAAGAGCTCTGTGTGTTGTGTCATTGTCCCCCGTTGTATTTTGCAATTATCAGCAATAAATTGGTTTATGTCGGCAGCTTCACATATCAACCCATACAGATTTTTATGGGCCCTCGTCGTCTATATTTAGATACCGCCACAATAAAGCGCCCGGCAAAACAAAAAGCGAATCCCACTCGAACTAATTGCCATGTCCACAATACTGGTGCTTATCCTTGATCATCAATGGTTCATTAACTCCGCCAGAACTGCTGCAAAAAAGAGAATACGATGCCGTGGAGCGTATTTAATACAATTAACTTGCTACGTTATAAGATTAACCCCATCGAAAGGGGGGATTCGCAATGGAGTCAAGATCAGGCTTCCTCCCAGATTAACAATCAATTAAAATTGACAAGTGGTCAGCAAAGTGCAGAGGAAAACCGAGGGAAAATAGAGGAGAGGAAAATAATTACGATGGCTGCATAAAAGGCGCCATTTAGCCTCGGCTAACGACACGCAATAATTACGCCCAATTAATCGCAATAACTTTTGCAAATTAGATAATTTCGGTTCACGTCGCAGAGTCCAGAGAACGCTGCTCCAGCTGCCCTGGGGCCACATTAAATGTAATTCTTTTCCTGAAAGGGGGAGTTTGGGCTGCTGGAGACTCAAATGTGTGTAATCTTGGATCGCTGCACTTGTCCCTCCTCTATTCTACCCAGCCCCCAAGGCAGACCCAGAAACGCCCCAACTTTAGTGACAATGTATGGACAGCACGATGGGTATATAAAAACGGGATGGGTTTACAGAGGTTTGGGTACCGGATTCTAATATAAAACAGATTGGAGAGCTGCAATTGTGTGGAGAAACCATTGGAAACACAATTATTAAAATTCAATAGCGTTTATTATAATTAATATAGTATAATTATAATTATAATCATATTTTCCTTTGAAAATGTTCTGACTTTAACTTAAATTTCCTGGTCTTAATTAATAAATATTACTCATTTTATTATCCTCATTATGTCTGATAGTTTCAAACAACTTTTATCTGAACTCTTCCCTCATATCTAAATTTTTGTTTGCCTATTGCCTAGCAGATATCAAATAGTCGACTCCTCTGCCTAATATCCATAATTTATTATTTCCTAGTACAACTTTTTTATTCTTGCCCCCAGTGTCCGCCACTTGCTGCTTTTCTAGTTGCTGCTCTTGTGCTGCTGTTGCTCCATCAAAAGGCTGTTCTGCAAATAAATTATTGCCCCGTGCACTTGTGGCAGCCCCCTTAGCACACGGCCACTCCCCTGCGCCCCTGCCCCACTGAGCAAAATGCCTACTTAACCAAGGCGCAATGCTAAAAATACAATTGAACCTATTGCTGACAGCTGTTGCGTAAGCCGCGGAGCGTTTCTAACCGAAAAAGGGGGCACGTTTTTATCCAAGAGCAAAATAAAAAAAGAATTGCATTTTTAATAAAAGCTTAAGAGAAATTAATTTTTGTTATACTATTTTTCTAAATATTTAAATTTTGTAAAATAATTATTATCGTCCGTTTGTTAAATTTAAGGTAGGGTTAAAACCATGATTTCCCATACGATTTTATGGTTTTAACCGTACTTTAAATTTAACAAACGGACGAGAAAACGGCCCTTAATATCGCATTCCTAAGACGATTTTCATCTATTTTGAATTAAATATTTATAATTAGTATTTCTTTGCTTTATAGGTTCCTTAAAGATTTCCAATAGCTTTATTATTAGGTGAATATTTATATTTGTTTTCTTAGCCTAAAAAGAACAAAAGATTTTAAAATGGCGAATAAAGAACAAATAAATTAATTTTTTTCATGAACTGTAAATTTGTTTCGACTTTTTCGTAATTTTTTAGCATTACAAAATGTATTAAAAAAAACAAATGGTGCCTATTACAAAATGTATATAATTCTACTTGCTTGAAAACTTTTTAAAGCTCGGCACCTTTGCATTGAGAACTCCGCTCCTGGACAAATGCAATTTATCAAAAGGCAGCACGCCATGGAAACTAAGAAAGCAACAAGCTGCCCCAACCAGTCGAAAGGCCCTCCGGCGAAAAGCAAGATTCGCTGCCGAGGAGGAGTCGTCTTCGTCTAGTATTACATAAGCAAACTCGAGATGCGAAGAGCAGTTGGGAGCTTATCTATCCGCGAGTATTGGCTGCTGGCGGAGCAAGGAGCAGATCAAGTGGCACAAGATCACCAGCTACAAAAAAAGGGGGAGGACTGCGGCGAAGGGGCCTCGACAGCTGGCAAAAGACGGCGGCACTGTACTGGATGGCCAACTCTAGATCCAGAGATCCTGCTCCGTCAGAAGGAAGAGCTCCAGGCGGCCACGCGTCAAGCTGAGAGTTGGTCAAAAGCACACACATAAAAAAGCTATTATTTTGTGTCTAAGATTATTAACTATCCTAACACGTTTTACGTATAAATCTTTTTAATTTTTATTACCACTATTATAAGTATTATTTTAATATTCACTTACATTCTCCCCTAAAATAAAATAATATATTCAAAATCATATATGAATGACTAATACAAAATATTTAGTCATATTGAAATAATTATTTAATTATTTATTATTAAATAAATTGCTATTTTGAGAACTACACACAATTGAAAGGTAAATATTTTTTAGGTGTGAGTTTTGATTATATTCACTAAAATCTATTTTAAAGTTCTTTAATTCTTATTAGAATTAGGCTGAATGACATTTAAATCGATATGATCTTAGCCCACATCATATTATTATTATTATCATTTTCATCTAAATCATTTTCAATCAAGTAAAATAGGAAATGTTGAATTTTTTCCTGTGCAGCAAGAGAAACTGGCCAAAACCAAAACAGTAGCCCATTGTGCTGGAGTAATATATATGTTGGTCTGTGGATTGGAATTGATTTGTTTGTGGCCTGTGGCCAAGTGACAGAGCTAGGGGACTTAAATCCAATCAGCGGACTGCTCCGCACACGCCTCCAATTAGAGTCTAAATGACAATTGTACTTTTAACCCAATTTACTCGCAGCTCCTCACAGATTCTCGGCAGTTGTTCTCCGTAGCCTTAACTATAAATCTGAATTGTCTACGATATTTAGGGTACACATAGAGCCCTTCTTTTTGGTCCCTTTCTCCTCCGGGTCGATCGCACTTCAATCTTTGCTCAAGTGTCGCATAAGCCCGTAGGGTACATCGGTTTGCCATTCGCGAAAGGGTATTTTGAGGTTAAATGGCTTTCTTGGAAAGTATTTACACACAGTGACGTAACCAGGATTTGGTTGACGGGGGTTTCCAAAACCAAATTTGGTGTAGCATACTTTACAAACCATATTTTCTTTTGAATTTTACTTACAAAAGGTCTTAACCCAAATAACCATCTGAAGGACAGAAATACTATATCAGATTTTTTAAACTGTCCAAAAATATTTATGTAATATATAAACAGTTTGAAAAGTAATTAAATTTTTGAACTATTTAAAATTTTATTTATTTTTATTTTTTAATGTTTAAAAAAATCAATTTTTTAAAATATAACAATTTTTTTTTTGTTTTAGTATATCTTGTTTTTATTTTTACATTTAATTATTTTTTTTAATACGCAAAAAGGGCATTTCAAAATTGCTGTCTTCGTGGCTATGACTTTTCCCCTTTCTTGTTTATGCATTTGATTATTTGCTTAAATCTTTATCGTTGATTTCCCGATGTGTGTGAGTGAGTATCTGTGTGTGCCTTCCTCGTTTTGGTTTTCAGTTTGTTTTCTCCTTTAGTTTTGTATGCAGGCAGCGTCTCTCGTTTCGTTTCGTTCCTTTCGCAGTCTTCGTTTGCATCCACATCCACATCCACGTCCACACAGGCGTACTGCCAGATATATTTGTATCTGTATCTGGAAGTGTGGCGGAGGCGAGTCGAGATCCATTAAGGCAATGACCTGTTTTCATATCATTTCTATATGTTTGTGTGCTGTCCGGGCTTTGTTGTTGTTTTGTCTCGTTCTCGCCGAAAGGGGCGTGGGAGGAGGAGGGCTGCGGGGCGGGAGGGGCGTGGCGGGGCACACGCAATCGGAGGAATCGACGGACGTCGCATGTGTCCCAATGTTGCAAGTTGATAGTAAAAATTATGATGATTCTTGCCCCAACAACTGGCGGTTACTGGTCAAACAAGTTCTGTTGTTGTCGTTTTTTCCTCTCTTTTTTTGTGTGCATATTTATCTCTGCGTTGTCGCTGCCTCCACTTCATTAGGTCTTTAATTTTATATCGTATCAAAACAGAGAAAAGGCAGGCTCTTGGAGTTTTTTTTTCTAAACTTGTACTGAACCTATTTTATACCCTTGAAAAATAATTCGGATTTATTTATTTAAATTTTTAAAGAAAATTATGAATATATTTTTTTCACAAAAGACCGCAACTATTTAAATAAACACTTACTTAAATATTCAAAGCTGTATTCTCGCACATTATTCGTTTTCAACTAATAAAAAAAAATATATAATAATTTAAAAGGAAATAGACAAATATATATTCAACTTATGTATTTCTAATGAGATGAGTTTAGGAACTCAAATCTTTAATATTGTTAAATAGGTATACCTATTATTAAATATTAGCGGATATAAATTAAATAAACATTAGCATCATTTAATCTACCTATAAGACAGCCTTCAAACATTTCTTGCCTGCGAAAGAAACACCTGGTAAAATCGCCATTCTAGGGTATTCCAATCTTCGATCCTTGAAACTGGTTTCATTCCCTGTTCTTTTTTTGCAGTCTTACTATGAGCCTACGACTATCTTGTGGATACTTGGGCAACGTGAAAAAAGTCTTTGGCGCGTAAAATCTTTTTGGGTTCATTAGAACGTTGAACGTGGTTGTCGTTGTTGGTCTCCTCGCTCTGTTCCTTCAGGTTTGACCGGGGACCGGGGTTCCTTGGCTCGGATCCGATCCTGGGCATGGTCACATGGGCAATCAAGTCGTTCCTCGTGGCCCTGTCACTTTGACAGCGCATCTGCGGTTTAATCTGGTTTCTGGTTGCGCTGCTCTTCTGCCCGGTTAGCGATTGTAAAGTACCTATGTACATACTCGTACGTATTATTGCCGGGTACAGTACGAACCTGGGCCTGGAACCAGCGTCTATTTATAGTGATCGCGTGGATATGATCAATCAAACTGGAGGCGTGACAAAAGGGACAAGGTTATTTATAGGGCAAATAAACTGAATTGCCCAGGGGATTGGGAACTCAAAATTGCTAATAATTGTTAATTATTACTTCTTGATATATGGTTTTAGCATGAACATTAAGCCGCTTACATAATGCGAAATTGCATTCCAGGTTTATTTAATAGATTAAGTAATACATAACAATCATAATACATATTAATTTATTAACATAAGATTGGTTCTTGAGGAAGACTTCTAAATCTTTATGATAGCTGTCATAAATTTCCAATTACCTTTATACTTAAAAAATTAAATTGGTAAAGTTCATTTTAAAATTTATGTTTAAATGCCAAAAATAAAGGTTCAAATAACACCCTATTATAATAAAATATATATTACCACATGCCTCCAAAGAATTAATTTATTTGCTCCAAATAAAATCAATAAGTTCTTTAAATTTAAAGACCTAAATAATCATAACTAAAACTATTATTATAAAAAATCTTTTTAAATATTATTTTAGATTTACTAATTTAATATTAGCCAAATTTTATATGGGATTACTTAATAAAACAAACAAGACTATTTAGTTAAATTAATAAAATGGTAATGTAAAACATAAAAGTAAGTAACTAATTTCCAGTTTATTTAATCATTGAAAATCACATTTTACTTAAGGTTATCGCACCTGCATTATTTCCATTGTCGATCACTCCCATCCATCACCTGTAAGCCGTGTGTAAAGAGCCCATCCATGAAATCTTCTTTCTTTTCCAAAAGTTTACACAAGATAAGCACTTTTAGTGTAAAGTGCCTTTCTATTTGCTCAGATCCAAACGAAAAACTGATATCTGCCTGCCTTATTTGCTCAGAACATTTGCCTCTGTTTGGCTACTTAAATTTCCCAGAGTCAATAAATGGAACCGAGTGTGCTGGCTGAGAAGCCCAGATGTCGCGGCCCAACCTTGACCATTCCACATAATTGCGATTATCTGGCGATGCTACAACGTTCCAGGGTCAATTGGCTTTTCAGTTTTTTCCAGCAATTGTTCATTAGCAGCAGCATCCTTGAAATCGAATTGAAATCGTAATGGGGCACACCCCCTGGGGGGCCAATAAGAATTGCACCCGTCAAGTCAAAGATTAAGCAAAGTTTGACCGAGAGCAAATATATATGGGCAAAGCATTTTAATCACGGCTCATTTTCCATAGATTAACCTCCAAGTGGGTGGAAACTCTTGATACAAGACAAATAATTATGGGTTACATTTATTCCACACAGAGAAAAACTACTACTTAAAACTAGATTTAAATCAGAATGATAATATACATTTAAAGTTTCTTTTTGTCCTGAATATGATATAGGTAGAGAAGTTTCAAAATCAAAGTAATAATAATACAAGAAAACGAATGATTTTTTTCGGTGCAATCGAGCACTGGGAACTTAAAACCTTTTGGATCAGACCATACTAAACCATAATCACGGCCAAGTGGTGATTTGCATTCGCAATTGCTCGAATCAATGTTATGAACGTCAAAAGCACGACAAATGAATCATGCTGCGATCTCTTCTTTATATGGATCCCCCTCCCGATCGAGCAGATCGGAGCCAAACTCCAACTCGTGTGCCCCAGAGGCAGCGACATTGACAATGAGCCAAAAAGCGTTTCCAAAGCGATCCACAAACGGTAGCCAGCCAGCAATAACAAAAAACAATGCACCAAACAAAAGCAGGGGAGCAAGATGATTGTGGATGAATAACGAATCTTCGATACCATTTACCTAGTTTTACCTGCTATATTAAAGAACTATTACAGTTGAGGAAAAGATGTGTAAGAATCATTTTATTTAATAGAAGAAAACATTTTTTTGTTGCCATCTATGTATTGAAAAAATAAAACTTAAATTTATATCTTCCTTTAGGCATAAGATTAAAATTATGTTTCAAATAATAAAGACAACTTCACTAACTTAGATATTTAGATATTATAATTCACATTATGAGGAAAGAAATACAAAAATTTTACATTAAGTAAGGATACAATTATTAAAACATTTCAAAGCGAATGTTTAATGATTAAGATGATCCCATTTTTTTTGGGTTTTTCCACAACAGAGTTTAAATCAATGTTTAGGCCATCATTCATCCGCCCTCTCTTATAGGGTATCTACAGAAAACGTGCCCGTTTGCAAGAGCTTTTGGATTTGGTTTGTTGTTGCAGCATGATCGGGCAAAAGATCGTTAAGCAGTGCACAGTAGCTGCTCGAGCGTCATAATAACAGCAGCAACAAGATGTTCGAGTCCCCCTCCCCCAGTTTGGGCTCCCCTTTTCCCCCGTTCACCCATTCGCCCATCGAGCCCACCGCCTACTTGCAGGTCCCACTGTGCCGTCAGTCTGTCCGTCCGTCCGTCCGTCTGTCCGTCCGTGGAGTTTCGAGTGTGGAGTGCAGCTGCAACGCTGCAGGGTGTACACTGCACCGAGCAGTGCAACATCGACGCGCCACAAATCAACAGCACACACTGGACTCCTCCGATATCGGAGCGTAGGCCCCTGGTTAACCGGTTTGCTCTTCGGACAGCCCGGACATTGCGGACAGTACGGACAGATCGGACCGAGCGGACGGAGGAGGCATCGTCGACGACGATGCATAAAGCTTTTTTAGAACCTTCTTTGTTGCGGCTGGCAGCTCGATGCACTGACAGAAATTAAATAAGGTCTAAAATGTTATTGATATTGATTGATTTTCATCTCTCTTAAATTTTTGATATTTTTAGAAACATTGTGGACCAGAGTAAAAAAAGAGTTACGATGATTTCGAATTACATTTACAGTAAACTAATCTCTTCAAGAGAATACTAAAGTAATGGGTGTAGTCAAGGATAAATGCCGAAACTAAGTCAAATTTAAAAAAATATCGTAATAACTCACTCCATTATAATCCAAAACATTAAAATATAGAAGCATAATAACATAACAAGCTTTACCAAAATACTTGACAAACTTCTTATTTTCCCTTTTATTGATTAGATGGCATAATTTCGCAATCCTTAGCAATTTTGCCAGGCCCAATTTCCATTTGTTTACACTGATTGATGTTGACCAATTTCTCTTTTGGCCTTTATAATAACTAACCAGCTACTAGTTGCCTGACCCACCGTCCTCTTTCGGCCAACTCCCCTTTCTAAATCGTTAAATTTCATATATCAAATTATGGCCTGGGTCCACGAACCCCTAATTTCGTTGCGTGTAATTGCCACTTCCAGTACAAAAGCTTTTATTTTGTATGCTTGTTGTATATTCTGTTGTTGTTGTTGTTGTTGTTTTATATTTTGTTGTGGTGTATGTTGTTGCTGTTGTTGTTATCTGTACTGTTTTTGCTTCTGTTATATCTTTTGTTGGTGTATCTTTGGCTGTTGTTGGTGTACTTTTGTTGTTGTTGTTGTATTTTCCGTTTCGTTCGGTTCTTTTCCTTCCTCTATGTTTAAGGCGACTGCGCCGCCGTCTTAAGCTGCATTACAACTTTTTACTGCGTCTTAAACTGAAATCGAGTTTTGTTGTGCACGTAGTACAGATACATGTGCTCCTACATACAAATGTATCTCTTGTCCGTATGTATCTTTTTCTATCCATCTGTGTGTGCGCGCAACTCCGCCCGAACCATCAACGCCCCAAGTGCATTGGGCCTCGGCCCCCCACCTCTCTCTATCTTTCTTTATGTGTCTCTGACAATCTGCTGGTTTGATAGTTACAACGTAGTCATCGTCAGCCTCCCGCCTTATAGAGGCCCTCCCTACCCCTTCCCAACCATCTCAACCATCCCGTCGAAGTTCGTCCAGTAGCCGCGCTTAATTGCATTTTGACTTGCGGCGTGAAGTTGAGTTGAAGATCATAATGATGACGGTGGACGACGATGATGATGGTGATGGGGAAGAAGTTGAAGATCAGCTAGCTAAAGATCTCGAGACGAAGACGGGAGAAGCTTTGTCATATTGGAACTCTCTACGGTCTATTTGCTTAGGGGCGTGGTCGAGGGTCGCCTCCTTTTTGGCGTATGCCCAGTAGCTGCTGTTGGGCTGAAGAGTGTTTTTGCACCTACACTGGGCAACCAGGAACTAACTAACTGACTACTAAAAGAAAATGATAATTGCTGGAACTCGCACATTTTCTAAAATTGGAATTTAGAAATCTTGTAATTTATATTTTGTAGGTAAAAATATAACGATTATACAAGAAGACTTGGAAGTTGAATGTTGTAACTGATTAAATTGAAATCATAAAAAGAACTTTTAACCTTTACAGATTTATTTTAGTTTCCTCTACCTAACATTATAATAGTCATAATTTTCTGGACATGGAATAATTATAATAATAATATAATAATTTTAAAATTTTAATAATTATTAAAATATATTTAAAACCTTTAAGCTACATTTATTTATTTCTCTGTTATAACTTGTATACATTTTCTTGAAGTGTACTCATCTTTATCTCTGCGTAATAATTATTAAAATATATTGAAAACGTTTAAGCTATTTTTTAATTCTCTTTTATAATTTGTAAACATTTTCTTGAAGTGTACTCAACTTTACCTCTGCGTCCCATTGTATTTGTTTTGGCCTGTGGGTTTTGTTGTAGTTTTTATTATGACTTGCAACTGTGGGCTGCTTTTTTCAGTTTTTTGTTTGTGCTATGTTGATTGAATGCGCTTTGTTAGTTTGGGGACCCTTTTGTTGGTTTTTGTTCATTTGCTGTGATTAGTTAGCGGGCTTATGAAAATGTTGAATAACTTAATAGTATTTTGGAAGATTTGGTCTTAGCCAAATTAGAGGGTTTTCACTTAAATGAGTTCTAGGCAGCATAAAATTGGTAAACAACCAAGCAATCTCTGTTTGTTTCCATACCTACACTCAGAAAAAAAATCGCCCTAAATTTCAGAAAATCGCCATACTTTGAAAATCGCCTTGAAATACAAAAAAATGTCTATTTTTTAGAAATATTTTTCTAAAAAATAAGAAAAACTTACCCTGATTAGATCAACTCTTCTCGTTATCCACTTTTAGAAAAATTTTCTGTTATTCAGAAATTTTTCTTTGAAACTAAGAAAAAATCGCCTTACATTTTAGGAAATCGGCCCAATCGGTAGCCTAGGGGTCTAATGCGAGCGAATTATTTGTTTTGTACGCTTATATTCGGAAGAGTGTGTTCAATCCCACGTCGAGGCGGAAATTTTTGCCTCTTTTTATTTTTTTTAACTTAATAATATATATATTTTTTTATACAAATTACGATTTGGGTAAACTAACACACACATAAATGGCTGAATACGAGTATAAACCTAGAACCCAAGAGAACAAAATGTGAATGTAGTTTGTACAGCGGCTCTCGTGATGCTTCCCTGGCGCAGCTAATAGAGTGTTTGACTGCAAACTGTGAGGTAAGGGGTTCGATTCCCACGAGCGACCAAAATGTTTTTCTCAAGATAGTAAGTTATTTGATTTTTATGTTTATCATTAATAAATAATATAATAATTTCAGTTACAATTTAAGATTAAAAGCTGTGTATGTGTAAAAACATCGTGACGTCATCCATGTGTTTAAATAAAGAAGAAGAAAAATAAGTTGAGAAACAACAACACCGACAGAGAGGTGTCGGGATTCCCCGATTTTTTTTTTTCTTCTTCTTATTCAATTTGGAAAAACTAACCCTAAATTTAAGAAATTTGTTTTCTGATTTTTAGAAATATTTTTTCTAAAAGGTAAGGCGAGCTGCCTTTGGCTTAAAAAGTATGGCGGTTTTCTAATATTCAGGGCGATTTTTTTTCTGAGTGTATTAACAGAAACTTACATGGGAACTGGACATATTTCAATTTGTTTTCGTTATTCAAATAGAAACATAATGGTTTGTAGATTTTCATATCTTAAAAATGTTTTATTGTCCTATTGCTATTTCCTTAAATGGCAACTATTAAATTTTATTTAAGCTGCATTAACCCACATTATTCAGTTTCTTGATAACCGCAAGACCGTGTTCATATTTATTAATTACCATTCAGCGTTGGGCCATTTGGCCGATGTTTGTCTTTTGTGTTTCCAGTAAAACAAATTAGCTATGCTGATCAGCTATCGATTCCGACGACCCAGAGTCGAAAACGAATCGGTAGCCCGCTTGTTAACCATAGTCACAGCCATTACGCATAAATTTTGACTGTCTCTGGTTACAACTTGTCTTACAGACCATGCCAACTCGTGTTTGCTTCGTGATTCGTGTGTGTTTTTGATAAATTATGTTTGTTCTCTAAAGGGAAGCAGGTATATTAGTTAAGGAAAATCCCACTCAATTTTAATAAATCTTGTATTTTATTTTTTTCAGTTTTGATATTATAAAATTAATATGTACATAAATATCTACATAATTTAAAAAATAATTACACCTGGTTAACTAAAGTATGTGTTAATCTATTTAACGATTTAGCTGATATAAGACATTTTAATAATAACTTTTCAAATCAATTTTCAGAGCTTGTAAAATATAGCATAGCCCATAATTTTTATTGATTGAATGCTACAATTACTGTGTTAAAAAACCAAACTACGAATGCAACAAGATCATTTAAAGAGATAGATAAAAAAGTCATAAGCCCATTCATTATTACGAAATCAACGATCTAGATTCTAGAATATTTTCGGTTTCCCGAACGCTGTGCAGAGTATTCTGCATTTGTGTGTTTCTGTATCTTAAGGTGATCGCTGTGGGCATAAATTTACCATAATATTGTATCAATTTGGCTTTTGTGTTAATTTGTGTGTGGATCGGTAAATCATCTTGGGGCGTTAGTTTATTGGCTGCGTTGACTTTTGCTTTGATATCGGCTTTGATTTGATGGCCCTCTTTATGGTGGCCGCAATTATCCAGGCCGTTTTGATGGGCCCCAAATCCCGTTAACTGTGCTTTAATGGGACCCATAAATTGTGCGACATTATGACACGAGCAATAATCCTGATTCCATCTGCAGTCCACACCTCAGCATGCATTTCATTATAAATAGGTTAAGATGCTAAATTTACTGGACATAAAAAGCTGAGGAGCAAAGCAACTCGCACACATATACATAGCCACATAAACCTTTAAAGTTTAAACCTAAACACGCACTTAAGTCATAAAAAAAACCAACAACAGCAACTAAGACGAAAAACATGACATTAAATTGCATGAGGTTAAGCAGCGGAGAAGAAGAAGCAGCCGAAGAAAAGAAAAAAATAATAATATTGTCTATAGAACCCAACACAGGTGTTCAGTTGCCGCTGCAGCAGCCATACACATAAAAAACCAGCAGAAAAAAACACACAACAAACTTAAAATCAAGTTTTAAAGATTCAACGACGTCGACGGCACTTAAACAGCCCCAACGTTAAAAGAGATGAAAATATAGACGATAGCGGTCATCACATTATATTTTTTAAGTCTTAGGCTTAAATATATTTTTAAGATTTTCGGGATAAGAAAATATTTCCAATATCAAAATTATTATATTTAAGAAGATTTAAACGAAAAATTTAAAAAACTCTTTTTTCAAGTCAGGTTTATAGTTCTTTTGTAACATTAAAATTATTATATTCACAAAGTTTTTTTATTTTTTAACCCAGGGTTTAAAGGTCTACAATGTTTTCAAATTCAAACTTAAATATTGTTATTTTAAATTAATGGATTTCGAAGAGTATTATCCATGATATGAGTTATTTTCTTAAGATTTGTATATTTAAAAGACTTTTATAAATGTTTGAACTTAATATGAGGAGATAAAAGATAATGTATTAATATTATATTAATTACATATTTACGTTATTGTATCTTGACCGCTGCTGTGCCAGGAGCGAGATAGCAAGCAACCTTTAAATGCGGGCCGAGCAGCATCCAAACGTGATGTGATCGAAGGAGACGGTGAGGGGGAATACATATATAGGGGCAGGGGGATTTGGAGGGGATATAGCAAAGCCAAACCCAAGCCAAGTCGCGATCGAGCCGTGCAGGCAGCAACTTGTCGAGACTCGCCCCCATACCCTTGGACGGACTCAAGTGCCTGACTGCCTGATTATGATCGGATCGGAGTGGTGTGCTATATGAGCTGCTCCCCCTGCTGCTGCACTCAGAAAAACCAAAGCCTGATGTGGTGCTGAAATCTAGATATGTATGTACATATGTATGTACACTTGATTTAACACCAAAAATCATCTTAAAATATCATTATATAAAAATAATTTTAAGTCAAGAATTATAAACGTTGGGATGATTTCTACAAAAACCCATTACTATTGAAGTTTCATTACTTTTTGAAATGCCAATTTATGCATTAATAATTTGATTAACATGATTAGCTATTTGCGTCATAAATTACCATTAATGTGATACAAAATGTTCAAAGTATTAAGATCTACATATAATCTAAATTGGTTCGAATTTGCATATATCATTAAAACTATTCCTCTTATGTGATACAAAACTCGAATCCATTCCAAGAGATTAAAAAAATTATATGAGCTAATAGTTTTTGTGTTAGCTCCTTTAGAAATATTGATTTTGTAACTAGACAAGTAAATTGAAAATTTTTTCGAAGTGTAGGCCTGCTGCCGAGGAGTTGGTGCCTGTCTGCGTGTGTAATAAACATAATGATAATGCCCGCCGCTGTCCAAGTGGTTTGGCTGCCTTCTGCAGCTACCGTGGATGTAATTTACACTTACACTCTGGCTCAACGGTTTTTGGGGGCCGAAGGGGCTGGCACTTCGGTCTTAGAGCCAAAGAAATGACACACTTTGGTAGAACCCACATCCAATAACTGCTAACTGATTCCGTTTGTTTTCCCTGGGCTTTGGTAAACCGTAACCGAACGTGATCGAACGGAAAGCCCTCTGGCGGTCATTAGCCGAAGTTCGGTTAAAAGTAAAAGCCATCTGGCGTTGGAAAAAAGGGTAGGAAGTGGGTCTAATGTTCTGGGTTTCCATTTATGGGAGTGGTAAAATACAGTAAGTATTGTGATCGTGCAATAGTTTATTTATTGCGACGGTTATTACTTCAAGCTGACAAGAAGTCCTTGAAGTTAATAATAAGGACTTTTGGGACCTTTACGTTATTATTTTATAACGTTTAAAACGGAAAATCCGCCTCGTTTACACATATTTTAAGTTTAGATCATTTTCGTGGGGACAAAATAAATAACGTTTTAGGGGTTTTTATAAAGGAAACTAATGCTTTGTATATTTTTACAAAATATTGTAAGTTCTGTACTGTGCTGCTCATAAAATAATTGTGCAATCTTATAAATTATAGTTTCTCCATTCCCTTAGACGACTAAAGTCATTGCATTTTGCTCAAAATATGGCCCAAACCAGGGCACAAATTAAACCGATATGAGCAACGCCCAATAAAGGGGCCCTACTAAAAACCTTGATTCATCCCTTGGGGCACTCAAAGTGGATCGGAACTGAAATGAACCCAGCGAAAAAAGTCGAGAAACCAAGTGGTAAGCAAAACCAGCAGCTGAGCCCCTCGGGCGGCAGTTAATCAACAGTTTTTATGCAAAACTACAAAAACACACACCACAACAAGAAAATCAGAAACCAGAACAGGAAAATGAAAAGCGAGCAATAACCCAGGCAGGCAAAAAAAGAGACATAAAAAATCCGAAACGCACACCTCAAGCCCCCAAAACAAGTCAATATGATCGATCGTTTGCTTGATTAAGCCTAATTGAAAACGAAAATGCAGAGAGCCAGAGAATTTAAAGAAACCCAAGAAACGGCAGAGAGCAACTCCATACGATCCGATCCGATACGATCCGCAGTCATGATCACTTGCCTGGTACTTCGGTTCGGTCCGGTTCGGTCAGTGGAAATCCGAAATCGGTGGAAACCCACCAGACGGGCCCCACTACCCACACTGCTACAACTTACTACAAGAATTTTGAAATCAAAACAAAAACGTAAAAGATCAACGCACAAAAAGAGCGCGCCACTGAATTTTGGCGGGAGACTACTGTACCGCTCGATCGGCGAGAATCAGATGAACAAAACAAACCGACAAAACCGGAGGAGCCTGTAGTAGGCGTATCCACCGCGATTGCATTCGTGTGGCGTGTGTAGAAGATCGAGAGGAACAACAAAATCAAAAAAGCAAACTGGTTAAAGAGCGCGAAACTCGGATGATTTACTTCTCAGGGATTTTCCTAAGAGCACGGGATTTTCCTTGGGATGCGGTAAGAGATCGGTGAAGAGACTCCAAGAGCACCGAAGAGAGATCATGATCAGTGTTGCCGTGCTGCAGATGGAAAATCAGAGAACAGATACCAAACCATATTTCAGACAGTTTTGAAATACTTTTCCAGGTGAAATTAAAGGAAATTGAGTTGTTGTTTATTAATTAATCTAAAATAATAATAAAAAGTATTAAAAATGGGCTACCTACTCTTTTGTGCATACTTTTTGTTGTTAGGCTATGGGATTGTAAAAAGCTTTCTTTGTCGGTACTGTAATCGAATCGTCTGTTAATAAAATTGCCTTCTTTACAAAACGCAAATAAATTTCCAAAAATATTCTGAATTTTTAAAGGGGTAGAGCTCATATTATTTATTTGTTTACAGTTTATTTAAAAAGGGTTCTGATGTTGGTTTAATGGCTAAAGTTCGTGTTAGTTTTAAGCTAAATATGTAAGACATCCAAATAATATGTATTTTCATTGTAATTTATTCCATCTTTGTAACTGTTATTAAAAAGTCAGTGGTGAAACGATATTAATATGCCTATTCGGTTTCATTAGCAAACTTAAACTGCCATCAAAGTTCGGAGCAATTAAGGAACCCTAATTAATGGTCAATTAAGTACCTTCAACACATCTGTCCGTTGATAAGGAAACCGCAGTAAAGGAACCTTTAACATTGCCACAATTTTCCGCAACTGAAGTAACCAGAATCTCCCCACCGGTTCCATTTCATTTCATTCGGTTTGTTCTCCCCCTTTTTTCGGACTCGAGAAAAAAGCGCGCCAAAACGATGCACCTACTGGGGATTTATAGTCCTTCCTATGTTGGGTGCAATAAAACCTGAAAAAGGAGTGAGAGGAGTGCGGATAAGGTGGAATAAAGAAAAGGCTGCGTTTCCACCGGGAGAGTGTAATAACCCCAAACGGACCCTCGATCCGTCTCCCTTTCTCTCTCTCTCTGGCTGAATAAATTTCACAGCAGAAGCGGAAAGGAGAAAATCGAAGAAGAAGGGTAGAGCCAAAAGGAGGAGAACGAGAAGAAAACCAGGCAACGTTACTTGTTTCTTGAAGGGTCCACACGATCGCCCCACGACGTCAATTTGCAAGTTCTCCTTGGAGCCAGAGAAACTCAGACTGCAACAGCAAAGAACCCACTGATTCGCAGTGGAGAGGGGCGATTGAAAAGTACTGAAGCCCGGAAAGGTTTCGTAGGTCCTAGAAACCCCGAGGAGTGCTTAACCTCCAATGCAAAACCTGAAATTGGAAGTACGTATATCTTGACTAAAAGCCGCATTTAAGAACTACTTAATTTCATACCTTTTATTTTCTGGAAATTATCTTTATCCCCTATCACTTAACTATTTTTCTTTTTATATCCATAACGCTAATAAGAATTATAGCATGTTATGTTTTTCGCTATGTTATATCTTAAATATCCCTCCATTCACGAAGAGTTCAATGGACCCTCGCAAAGTGCGCAACATTTTGCGGACCGAGTTTGTAGTACGTAAGCCGTGTTCCCCTGTGTTTTGATTTTACGGCACAGATGTTTTATTTGCCACAACACACACACTCAGGCACAAAAGGTATACAGGAGACGTCCGAAGAGCGAGCAATCTCATGTTTACCCTGCCGCTGTCTTGCCTCATGATCCTCCACTTCGTGCCTTTTAATGCCTTTAATCCTAGCAAATAGTACAAGAGAGAACTCTAGGACAAGTGTATGGAGGAATACGAAAAGGCTGAAAAACGGGGAGAAAAAACATTACACCGCTCAAAACACAGGACTTTTGAATAAATGGATCAATGAAAGTAAACATTTTCTATCCTCAATGCTTTGGTTACCAAATTACTGATTTTATAAACCTATTTTTCGAACACACAATAACCTTTGGAGGATATAATTGTGTATAAAAGAATGCTACGATCAGGGAAGAATCTTGAGTTTAATTTGTAGAATTAGAGAGGGAACTTCTCGATTTTACATAGAAGATTTTTTAACTTTTAAATTTATTTAATGATCATTGCTTGGCTACGATATATTTCAAATCCTCAGAACCGAAGAGATGACTTTCTATTTCTCATAGCACACTTTTAGACGCCTTCATAAATGGTCTTCAAAAGTAATGTTTTTTTTGAATTCCTATTTCAATATATTTTTCAATTCCTGCTATAATTCTGGAGCGCCTTCAAAAATGTTCTCTGTGCAGACGACTGGCAGAGTCTTGGGGACTCGACCTGGGGACGTGTCTCTGTTTCTGTCCCTGGCATAAAACAGAAAGTGTGCAACACACGCTCTCGAAGCCAAGAAAAAGACTCTGGACGACCGGGCGCGAGGATCGCCATCGCCCGAAGGGGAGGAGGAGGCGAAACCCATGTGGTTGCGGTCCCAACTACGATTGCAGTGAACTTCTAGCCCAGAGTCATTGAACTTGTCCTGGGGTCTAGAGTGACTCTGGCTTCGACTGTGGCTCCACCACGATATCAACACTGCGATCGTCATGATTGTCTTCGGCCGCCAGTATAGTACGAGTACATCATAATGATCGTGGTTCGTGGCACACACAGTGAAGTGGCTTTGTCCCCAGCTGTACCACACAGAACCGCACTCTGAATCCCACTTCTCTGACTTCTATTCCGACTCCTTCGTGGACATAATGAACTTGGGTTTTGGGACCCGTACGTATACGTACGTACTGCGTACGCAATTTTCAAATCGTGTTTGCCCCATGAGATCGTGGAGCCTCCTCTTTTCGCCCCTGAGATGGGTTCTAGCTGGATAAGTTGAAGGTACTCTTTCAGAGGGTAATGAATTATTTAGAGGTTTTTAGAAAAGTCATTTTATCAGAAGTGCCAAAAAAATCTTAAGGTGTTGAAATAGTCCTTAAAAATATAAAATACTAAGGTATGAAAACGTAAAATGTAGAAGGATCACAATTTTAGGAGTTATTTTATGAGATTTCAAATGCTAAGTTGGTTCCCCGGATATATTCTTTATCCACTATACATTTAGAAACATTTTCAAATGGTTGGTAATCTAAAGAGAAGACAGCACTAACTTAAGGATATTATAGAATCTTTATAGATCTGTCAGGTATATATTTCCCAGGGTATTCCAATAGTCCCATGGAAAAGATCATAGTTTTTCCTGCTTTTCTATTTGATTTGGCAACACGCTGTCTTTGTGGCCCATTGTCGTTTGCATGGATATAACCAAGGTGCACGGGTATGGGTGCATATATATATATATATGATAATGATGTTGGTGATCGTGCCACTTTAGCAATGGTTAGGCTACGTAGATCGGGCCGAAAGCCAGACCCCTGGGATGGGTTGAAGAACCTTTTGATTGGTTAACCATACACGACTCTCCGCTTCTCCCGATTCCCCTCGAAAGTCCGTGGAGCAGTTCTGTGGGCAATCCTGAAGTGGGGTGCGGCGTTGTTGGGGCATTTAACTGTGCCATGTTCCCTGATCCTCTGCAGAGAAAACCCAAACCCAAGCCCCCCACAAAATCCCCTTCTCTTGTGGGTCTGCATGCATAATATTGCCAAGATTTATGCAAAAAATTGATGGCAATTAGTCGTCGTCTTTGGTTCGTTCTTTATCCAACTCCCTGGCTCCGGTAGGGAACTCTGTTTATTCATTTATACATACATATAGGCAGTATGTTTGTGCATAATGATTTTCGGTATCAAATTACATTGGTTAGGGTTTTTAGTATGTATTTTACTTGCTGTTTGCTCTTGTCGACGCTGCCGTCCCGTGTCTTCTGTCCCCAGCCTGCTGTCTTCTCCTTCCTGCTTAATTTGATTCGCTCGTGCCGTCTTTCTTTTATTTTCCTTGGGTCCATCCACTGCCAGTCCCCACTATCCCAATCCATTGGATGCTCTGGATCTTCTACAAACTCAGGTTTTCTCCTTAAATCGCACTTAATAGCTCTAGACCGAGACGAAATTATTTACTAGCCCAAAATGATCATAATGAGCGCTAATTCTTTAAGCTTGTTTCGCGATGCAAATTGGGGATTAAAATGGGGAATGGGATAACACAAACTTCGAAGAAATATAGATTTAACAAACATTTTTGAATAAAAAAGGGATTGATCGAATTTGTTTAAATTAAACTATGGTGAAATTATGCTCATTAAAAGTGAAATTTAACAAAACCTATTTTATTCTAAAATACTTCTTAATTTTATAGATTAACATTTCTAGTACTTAATTAGCGAAAAATAAATTATACAAACATCAAGATAATAATAGAACTGCCATATAAAGTGAAAGATACATATTTTTCATATCTGATTCCCCATCTAAATATCAAAATATCTCCCAATTCTTCTTAAATTATCTTCGAAAAAACTTTAATACTTTAATGGATCCATTAACTACAGCAAAAACTAATAATCCAGAAGCATTTAGCCCATTAGAAGCGGGTTTTGAGCCAGTGATGGGGGACTCATTATGCTGATTGTTATTGTCACTGCCAGGGCATAATTCTAATGGTCGTACAGGTGTTCAATATTAACGGAAAACTCACAAAAGCAAACCCAAAGAAAATCAAAATAAAAAACACAACCAATGGAGAAACAAAGTGAACACGAAACCCACACAATACAAACAAGCAAACGCACAGATGTGAATAAATCTTAAACCGCAGGGGAAAAAAGCAGCGAGGTTCAACCTGGGGCTTCGACTTCAGATTCTCCTCACCTCACATGAGCCCTCGTCTTCGTAAGTTCGAATTTTAACTTGGAATCGTCGTTGCCTCATTAAGTGTTTGTTGTGATTTAATATTTTGTTCATTTAACTTTCTTTATCCCCCAACCATGGATCATAAAATATTGAATGTCTCTTTATTATTATCGATTTTCGCAAATTATGATATAAAATAAATGAATGCCCTTACAGGACTTTTGTAAAAAAAGTTCAAAATTTAAAAAAAAATGTTTAAAAGTGTTTAGTTAATACAGATATTTATTTACTATTTAAGGATTTTTTATGTTTTGGTACATTTAAAATTACTCTAAAAAATTACGAAAAAGTACAATGATAATATTCTTTTATGTTATGTTTAACAAATCTCCCAAGATCATTAAACCTTTATTTGTACTCTCCACTTTTGGCAACATTCTTCCTGCGTCTATTGTCCATTACATATATCTTTTCACAGTGCACGGATGAAAAAAAAACTAAAGACCCGATCCCAGAGTTCAAGAAGAGGAGTAGAAGTAGAGTCCCACAGCTGAGGTTTTCAAAACACACAGACACTCGCTGGCACACACACCTTATAGAACAGACGTCCAGCTGTTGTCCCCTTTGAAAGGGAGTAAAAATCGGAGGTTGAAGAAGGGAAATCGGGAGGGGATTTGGGAATGGTGGGGGGATCGCTGTCGCTCAGTCGGACGTCGTAAGCGTGTATGACATGTGAGTTGCACGTTTTGTCGATTTTCAAATTGAGGCAACGTCTCAGCACTCCCTCTCTATCACTCTGCTATAGAGCTGTCGGTATGGCTATATCTTAGAAAATGTGGCTATTGTAAAGGATTTGTTGATTTTTCATGACTCTTTGAAGAACTAGTGGTAAATATACAGAGGGAGCCCAAAATATTTAATTTTATTTATAAATCAAAGGGAAAATTGTCAGTTTATATGAATAAAATATATTTAAAAGATATTAATTATGTGGAAGCTTTACTAAAATATATTTTAGTAAAAAAAATTTTATTTTATTTTAAATCAAAGGAAAATTGTTCAGTTGATTTATGAATAAAATATATTTAAAAGATTTTAATTATATGGAAGCTTTACTAAAATATATTCCAGCATACAAAAGAGTAATTAAAAGTTTTAAAGATATCTCAAGTCTTACATTTTGTTTTTAAAAACATTCAGTTTGTTCAAGAATTGAATAAGAATAGTTAAGATATAAGAAATACGAACCTTTACCTTATTCTATTGATACAAATCTTAAGGCTTTTTATCTTCACTTTTTAGTAAAGATAGATAAATAGGCAGTCCTATCTAGCCCTCCCTTTCTCGCTCCGCCTGGCTATCTCTTTCTTTCCCCTTTTCCGACTCGTGCAATCAAATTGAGGAGTTTCAGCTGGGCCTGGGCCCCGATGGTCCGTCTTTGGTCTGGATCCGTCCGCTTAAGACCTATGGGTACCTGTCAGTCAAAATGCGTTTTACAACAGTTTTCCTCCTCTTTCTTTTCCCTCCTTCGTTTTCCTTCGTTTCGTTGCCCATTTTGTAACCCGTATCGCTGGTGTGGCTGTAACACGCTTTTATTTTCCCTTTTCTACCTCGAAATTCTATGAGCAATCTATCTTTTGAGTGCACCACAACCAGCAACAACAACAACAATCAATTTCGATTTTTTTTTATTTGTTGTCTATTTGAGGTTTAATGTGGCGAACAGCGACGAAGATTCAACAACTACTACTGTATGGTAATCCATGACAGTTACCGAGATCTTTATTGTGATCTATGGGTTTTTCGCCAGGTGGTTAAGGGGTGCGGGGGAATTGGGAAAACAGATTTGGTGGAATTTTATTGGAAGAGATTTGAATATTAGATATGTGTTAATATTAAAACGAAATATTGAACGGATGGTCAGCATAAAATTCATTACTCCCAATTAAGTTTAACAAGAGATTTAAAAATCAATGTTTAAAGGGAATAAACAAATATTTACTTTGAAGTAAATTCTTAAGTAAATTGTTATAATTATAAGGACCATACCAAAATACTAACCATATTTTATTAGGAGGTTAGTTATTGCAAAATAGAATATACCTTGCTTTCATAACAAAAATTTAAAAACTATTTTTCTAATAAAGACATAAAAATCAGACATGTTTACCCATAAAACCGATTGGGACCTCATATGGCGGTAACCAAAATATAATTTACAGAGTCCAACTTGTTTGGTCCTTCATTAGGTCAATTCAATGACCCTCGTTCTGGGCCAAAGAGAACCAATAACCATATGATCGTGGGGGAATGGGGATCCACATTCGCTTTTGCCACACAATAAAATGTCATAAATTATACGCTCAAAACAGAGCACAACGCTTGGTCATCATAAAAAATAAAAATGAATACATATACATATACATGGGCCACAATAAAGATCCGAATGCAACAACAGACGACGACTGATCATTAATTAATGAACATGATCAACAGAGGCAGAAAAAAGGAGGCAGAAGTGGAAGCAGAAGCAGAAGCAGATGAGTTGTGGCTGGGCCATTAGAATGCAACATGTCGTCGTGATATGCATCGCAGCCATCTATCCAACCATCTATATAGACGTACACTGCGAGAAAGTCAATAATAACTGAATATTAAAGTTAATGGTAGAGCTGTGTGATGAGTTTTAACTATAAATTTCATTTAAGAAAATTAATTAAATTAAACATTTTATATTAATGATGAATTTATATTAAGTTCAGTATTAAAAATAAATGTTATTACAGAATTAAATTATATAGAATTAAAAAATGTTTTTAAAATGTTTTTCAAATGTCACAACACTTTAATGTATAACTTGCTTATTATAAAAGATGCATTTGTAATTCAAAGATAGATTTTTCCTTGCAGTGCCCATTTTTTATGTATGTTGAATTTCCCTTTGTTTACAAAACAAAATGTAAACAAAACTTTTCTTCTATCATCGCGGGCAGCGATCGAAAGCATTTGCTGCCAAGCTTCAAATCCGAAAAAAGGCTGAAGAAATGAAACTAAAAGGGCGGCAGGCTGAGAGAGGCACTGAATCTGGGGCAACCAAGCTGGGGGCCTTTTGGCTTCGGCTTCTGGATGTCAGGGTGTTCGTTAGAATCTGTGTGCTTGCATAAGCAGGCTGTGGCAAACGATCGAGCTACAAACGCACCACAAAGAACCAGCAACAAAGCTAAGGGAAATGCTGGGGAAAATAAACTAAAGATCGATGATCGAACGATAAATGCTCTTAAATTTAATGAGGGACGTCATTAATGGCGAACTATTTTTTTCTGTTGTGTTTTGAAAGGGTAATTTAATTATAATATTCAATATTATATATTCCAAAACGTTTTTTTTAATTTACGCCTTAAAAATTAAAAAAGAAAACAATTAAGTAGTTGTGTTACATTGATCCACCTTTATTCAGTTGAATTATACATATGTCCTTTGTTTTTCCCTTCTGTTCCATTTTTTCTATATCTTTTATAATATTTTACTCAGATATTCTGTTGACTCCTTATTGTTCTTCATTGTTATTATTGTTCACAAAGGTTATATTACACTAATTAAAAATATCATTAAAATATTATTAAAGAAACCTACTCCATTTACCATGCTCATTTCTTTCGAAATACTGGTTGTATCTACTGGATAGTTTCTGCTTTTGTTCGCTGATGGCTGCTGCTGCACTTTGATTGACAGCTGTTGCAGTGGGCTTTACTTTTTATTTTCGTCATTTCTCTTGCGTTTTTTATCTGTATACCCGCCTCGAAATGTTTCTAATGACATTCACTTTTCGGGAAGAACGCCACACGCTTTTTGGGTCAATCATTATCGCCATGTCAAGTTGCCGCGCACGCAGTTTGCACGTTCCTCCAAGTTTTGTATGTCCCTCTAAGCTCCGTCCGGCATGTGCGGTCATGAACGTGAAACCCAGCCAAAACCGAACCGATCGGACCCCCAGATGATTTCACTTTCAATGCCTGGGTTGCACACCGGCCGACAGGGAACAGAGATTGGGGTTATGAGGCCGCCTTCGGAGCCCCTCGGGATATCAGTTTACCATCTGCACGGTAAGAAAAACAATGAATTGAAATATGTTACTTTAAAATATATGTGGGAACCTTAATAAATCCGTTTGGAATCATTTTCTATTTATTTTGAGCATATCCATTTTTAGAAAATTTTAAAAAAATATATATTCAAAGTATATAAACTAAGTGTTTAAATATATTTAAAGAATAATAATACGCTGCAAGCGTAAGCTTATTATTAATGCGCTAGTCAGTTTTTGAGTAGTCACCACTAAAGTATTTTATTTACCTTAAAAGAAAGATAATTTTTTGGCGATATATTATTATTAATTTATAGATTCAAATGAATTTGAGTTCTTAGTTCAATTAGACAATATTTTTGAAACAGAACTTGAAGTGTCCCGTCTGCTTTTCCCAGTGTTATCGAACCGTGATCTAGCCATAGCCAAGGGTCAGTCGAGAGCTGGCCCGCCTAAGAAATGTTTGGGGAACCCTATTAGATTACTACATCACAACATTCTATATATGCACAGGCATCTGTGTGTTTGCGTTTGCCCCATTATCTAGTCAAACAAATGTTCCCCAGCAAATCTTGCCGGCAATAGAAACGTCAACCCTCTGCAAAAGAAAGAGTCCCAGCTCAAAAGGAGGAACCCAAGGGCTACGCCAGAATGGAAAAATATAAAAACAGCCACTGGACAGGTCTGTCTGGCCAGCCCATGATAGATCACCCCATGGACAAATACAGACAGGTGAAACTTGTCAGTCAGTCCGGGTCGGGATGGGGATGGTATGGGGATGGGATGGTGGAAAGCGGACCAGGGGTAGGAGTTCGAGTCTAGGGCCAGCCAGCAAAAAGGGTCGACGTCGCAAGTCCTACGCCAACAAACAAACAAACAAATAAACAAACTGAAAAGAGGGACAGCCCTGGAGCCTGGGTGAAAAACCAAGAAAAGTGACAGCGATGGGAGGGTTCGAAACCGAAAATATCCTAGAAAACTAATTGGCGTTTTGGTAGCTAAAAGGTATTATTGGTCATGAATAATAATATTTCAATGAAAAAATAATTCTTATAATTTATAATAATGTCTGTTTAGTAATTATTTAGTATTTTTATAAATTTTCAATAACAATACGTTTAAAGCAGCTAATACAATAATAAATATTTTGGGATAGACCTCTCAGGAAAATAAATTCGCCTGATTAAAAAATATCCCTTAAAGATCCAGGGTATTACCAGTTCACCCAGGGGTCAGGGGCCTTCTTTTTTCGGGCAGCTCAGGCCGATGGTCTGGGCGTCTTATCGCACTGTAAAAACAAAGGCCCTGGAAAAGGGATCATGTAGCTGAGCTCAGATCAGTTCAGTTCACTTTGGATCGGTTTAGTTGGGCAGAGATGGTTCGGGCGCAGTGAACCCGAGACACACTTGCAGAGTGTGCTGGGCACAAGTGCAGGGAACCTGGGGATCCGGAGAAATTACAATGGGAGGGGGAAGGTTCAGGGGCCAGGGACCGAGGGCAATTTCTTCGGCAATTATGGGGTGACTGTGATCGTGTCTCGTCTCACAATTTCATGTTAATTTCCGTCTCCGTCGACTGAGCATTTATCGCGCTGTCTTCGGTTTTACGACCCATCATTGTCCTCAGCCCTCGATTGTCACCTATTTGGTTGGTTTCGGTGGATTCGCAGCTCCCTTTTATGGGGACCAGTTCGCTCTTTGTCTCTTCTGGCTTTAATATCTCTATAAAATGATTTTTTGGACTGGAGCTAGTTTTACGATCTGTCCCTGCTACCAAAAACTTATGATTCATTGGTGATCCGAACACCTGCCTTCTGAAATTTTCGTCAGGCACTCAGGTGTGACCCATGGCTAATGAGAGGGAAACTAAACCGGATTAGGATCATTGGGGTTGTAGAGCTCAAGACTGAGGGTGGATAATCAAAACAAGGAAAGATAGCGATATGAAGAAATCGTAAGAGAAGACTGAACTTACTACTGAAGTCTTCAATATCCAAGATGTGTATTTCAAGAGCCTCCAAAATGTTTTACCGTAAAATGTTTAAACAGTCAAACAGTTTAGTTAAACATTTACATGAGTTACTTGAGTTAACGATGTAACAAAGACTTAGCCATTTTAAACTTTCAGTTGCTCAATAAATTTCCAATAATGTCTGTTCCTTTGTCCAACCTCGCTAAGAGAAAAAAAAAACATTTTGTCGCACAATTTGTATTTAACCTTTTATGGGAATCCAAAAGATCATTCCACTCATTTCGAGATACTGTGTAGGATGGCCAACTGTTTGTATTTTATCATTTAACTGCGGAGATAATTTGCGCAGACATGATTTAAGCATTAAGCCAAACGATCTCCGCAGTTCCAGTGGACCATTAACATTCAGGTGTCAATTGGCCGGGCCAATAAGAACCTCGTGGAAAATGCTAAACGATTGGCAACCTGGCCCATTAACAGGAAAGCCAAAGGCTCCCAGCAATCCGCTGGCAAAAGTAAAAGTGATCCTCTGACTACTCCATTTGCCATATTTACATTCCCAGCGACTTGACTTAGTAACTGACGGATCGACTAGGTCAATAGAAACCAGAAGTCGAAGAGGAGCGGACTTTATTGCACTGAAAAAATCAAATATTGTAGTAATGCAAAAAAATTAAATATAAAAGTAAAAAACAAATATTTATATTGAATTTTTATATATATTTTAAGGACTCTGAATTTCAATCTTAGGCTTTGATTAAAAGGGAAATATTATATATTTATTATTATTATTTCTTTTGTCCAGTGCAGTTATAATTTCTTACTGCTGCCGACTTGAGCTCAACAAGTTCCGCGCGACTGCTTCCAATTATGGCGAGGATCTGTTTGCAACATACGCCAAAAAGTCAACTGCTTTGGGGCCTGGTTTCAACTGGGTTCGGTTTGGTTTGGTTTGGATCGGTTGGCTGGTTAGTGGGCTTGTTGGCGTACTACTGGTCTTAGACTGCCTGGCGGCTTCCACTGCGACCAAGACACCAAGACAATGCGTGGATGCGGACAAATCGACTATGCCAGATTCGTATTTTAAAACATGATTTCAAGCCATAACCGACGGTGTAAGCTGTTTTACCCTTTATAATATCTATGTATTTAATAGGTCAAGTTTAAAATTAAATGCAATGGTAAATCTTATAATAATATGCAATATTCATTCTTCTAAATATTATAAAACGGACATTATAATTCTTTTTAAAAAAGTACTTTCATTTTCCTAAGTTTTACCTCTATTAGAGTATCCCAAGGCTCAGCAATTTCATTTTGACCACTAACTTCACCGACTACTAGCTCATGCATTATGCTTAATTATAGTTTATTTATTTAATAAGCCAACTTTTGTGGGCTGCTGCCTGGCCTGCTCCCAGCCTCTATGATTTGATTTTGCGCTTTAAGTTTTCGCAGCTCTTTGACTAGTTTTTGTGGTTTTTCTGTGTGCAAACTTTAATTAAACCGTTATGCAAAAGTTCCACTTGTACCTGTTGGTTTCGGCTATATAATTTAGGATTGTACTGGATCAGCAAGTGTATTAACGATAAGGATTAGAAAATGTTATTTTCCCCCCTCCATGCCAATTCAATTTGATTTATGTATTAATAACAGCAGTCTTAAAAATAAATAAAAATGCCTTTCTTGTAAAACTATATTTTGAATGTGGATTTCTTTGGCTTTCGGATTTTCTGACATCGATTTGGGTCAAGTGTCTTGTGTGCGCTTCGTTTTTCAAGATTCTTGCGGGCCTAATTATCTAATTTTCAAATTAACAGCTGAAACTGCGCCACAGGCTAGAAAATCGTGGATTCGAAAAGCATACAAAATAATCTGTGTAGGACGGTTCCCCATCCATATAGTTGAACTTTGACTTGCTCTTGGAACTTTGTTGATAACTTTTAATTGGATTTTTATTGTAATTCGAGGCGTAAGACGAGCTTATCAGTCACCATGTGAGAATGTTCATACGCATTCCATTTGATGCCCATAAAAATAGGGTTAAACAAATGGAGACAGGAAAATAATGTTTACATGGACCTCCGTCGACAGCTGCAACTGTTTTTTGTATCTTTTGTATCTGGGGGCCACCTGCGTTTGGATTTCGCACCTCCCGGTAAATGCGTGAATCACTCGAGCCCGCCAACAAGTGAATTAGTCATCATTAGTGAAAAATTACACTAGAAAAGTGTGTCCGAAGTGAAGAAATTCCATTGGCATAAGTCGGCCGGCAAGGCGTAAAAATGCTTTAAAAAAAGTTTTAAGCAGCGCCTTGTTAATACACTATTTAAAAAATTTAATTGACTTTTTACGTTAATATTTATTTTAGTTTGCCAAGAAATAAACTATTAGTATGTTTAATATTTATTTTATTAAATTATTGTTTTTGAAAGGCATATTTTCAAATATACGTTTTGTTGTGTTAAAATATCTGATTATAATACACAATTTAAACCAAGATATAGGGCTGAAATAAATGGAGTATTATTTTGAATCCGCTCTTTTCTGAATCTGGCTCAACAACTCGTAAATGGCTCACCAGATGGTAATGGTAGATGGTGAAGGGAAAGATAGGGGATCCGAGAAAGAAGAAGCTGGAGACAGAGCCTCAAGTTGAAGTGCAGCCCGAAATGCTGCGGCGCATGCGCAGCGATGGCGATGTCGGCTTATTTATGGCCTTTGGTTTGGGGCTTTGGTTCTTTATTTTCTCTGTTGGTTTTCGTTTTTTTCTTTTCTTTCTTTTTATTTTTTGCCTTAGGTTCATTGGCTCTCGGGGTTTGTCTTTTGTTAAAATGCATTTATGGTCTTATTTCGTTGTAGTTCTTCTGCTTCCCTTTCAGCGCGAGAGAGTATGCCTGGGCAGTATTTTTATATTTATCTTCTTTATTATTGTGTGCGCGCAGAAGACGAAGGAAAATTTCACAAGGCGTCGCCAGTTTGTCTGGCGTGTCTGCCACGGCTTATCTTGCCTCTCTTTCTGATCGCTCTTTCAATTTGAGCAGTGCTACCAAAACAGCTACTTTCCCGACGGATCCAAAGTCTAAAACATCTAAGTAAAGCTCGTCCTATTGGTCAGATAATTCCTCCAAATTGGTTCCTATTACAGTTAAATTGTTTATTCTAACATTAAATACAAATTACATGTATACATACAGAATTGATCAAGTAACAGAAATCAAATTGAGAATTTTTCTTTTGAAAAACATGTGAGCACATAAAAATTTACCATCAACACATAAATCTTTTTAGAATAAGTACAAAAGTGAACAAATTTCAGGAAATAACCTAACTCATTGTTTAAGAATGGAAATACCATTGATTTCGAAGTAACAGCAGCAAAGGATTCAAATTGAGTTGGCATTGGTTGGCATCTTCATCATGATGATCGCTTTAAAAGCCAATCCTGATTGTATTATAAGCTGTCCATATATTAAGTAATGATATTGTCGTCGATTGATTTTGACACCCTTCCCACCTCCCCAACATTCTAATCCATCTTTCATAGAAATACAAATTTTCACCACAGTAGTGATTACGTAATCGAACACTTTTCTCATTATACATTGTTTACCCAATATTCTGGAGATTTTGTATGATATATTTTATTTATATTTATATATGTTTATTCCGTACAAACAGAATTAAAAACCGTAGTAAGAAAAACTAAAACTATCCATTTCGTATCCTTTCCGAACAGACCATTCGTGAATTCTCATTTTTCTTTGCATAACATATGAATCTTCCGTGAACTTAAGGCTCGTGACATATTTTCATCTCAAACGGACGTTGTTACATTTCAATTTGAATTTTAGAAAAGCTGCGACATCAGATCAAAAAATGTAAAGCTGTTATGTCTTTTGATAAGCAACACACCGCCAATCAGCTCCTGAAAATGATTGTAATGGAATATTATTATAACTTTTGTATTTAATTTAGTAACGTATTAAGTTATCAGAATCGGCAATAAATATATTAAAATTACAAATACAACATACAAGATTCTGTTAATTGTGTTCATTGTTCAGGATTTAAACTTACATCGCTGACCATTCCGAATTCAGGACCGACAATTAGTACTAAGGGATTATTTGACTGAACGCCGTTAATACGTCCACAAGTGACAGCCGGTGGAATTATCAACTCCTTCCTCAGGAGGCGACAACCAAAGAGATCAAGTTTACGTAGCTTCTTGCAACGAGACAGCAACTGGACAATGCCCCCACAGGTAATGTTAAAAGAATTTTGGATACTCAGGCTCTCCAGCTGCTGCAACTGAGTTATGTAGAAATCGATGTAGAAATCACTTTCCAACTGACACTCAAGTCTCTTCAGGCCCTTCAACTTAGCTATGGTAGTGGCCTCTTCTAAATCGATGCAACGAAGAGTTTCTGGACAAAAACGCAAGGACTCCAACGTAGTGGCGTACTTGGTTACCGTTTCACCAAATATTTTGTTGAGTTTCATACGGTAGTCAGTATTGTCTATAGTCAGATATTGTAGAGTCGGTAAATACGGCAATGGCGTGTAAAAGAGACCGTAACCAATTCTCAGCAATTCTATCTTGGGCCACAACTGCTCTCCTCCAAGATCTTTGGGAATTCGTATGTCGCCGTACTTTATATCCAACGAATCCATATTTTTCATGGTCGAACATACTTTATAAATATCGATTAGATCTCCTTTTTTGTTAACTATAGTCAGCTCCGTCAGATTTACAAGCTCCTTAAGTCTTTCCACTGAAATTAATTATAGATTTATTTAGTTATTTTAAAAGCTGTCAAATGAAAAAGAAGAGAGAACCCTATAGTCGGGTGCCCCGACAATCAGATACCCGTTACTAAGCTTAAGGGAGTGCGAGGGAGATGGAGATATAAGCTTTGATCGGGCATAACTTTTTAACAAACAATCCGATTTAAAAAATTTTTTCTACATTTCGATAGATATTGATAAACACAATAAAACTGCATTTTTACTTTTTCGAAATATTAAAATTTTTAAAATCGTATATACGCGATTGTGGGCGTTAGAGGGGGCGTGGCACCTTTTTGAAACAAACTTGCGCTGCGTAGGAGCTCCTAGAATCTGCATGCAAAATACCAATCTTCTAGCTTTTATAGTTTCCGAGATCTCAGCGTTCATCCGGACGGACATGGCTATATCGACTCGGCTAGTGATCCTGATCAAGAATATATATACTTTATGGGGTCGGAAACGCTTCCTTCACATACTTTTGCACGAATACCATATACCCTTTTACTCGAGTAACGGGTATAATTATAATACCATTTGAATAAGTATGAGAAATAGTTTGTGCTTCTTATTTAATTAAAAGACTTACGATCTTGATTGTTGAAATTAACCAATTGCAAATTAATTAGATTGGGTAACTTCAGCATAGTGTCGACAACATTCAATTTTTCGAAATCGTTCGTGAATCCGACCCAATTCAGATTTTTCAAGGTCGACAGGAGCGGAGATATGTGGTTCCAAAATCTGCTACGAACTGGTGTAAAAAACTCCTCCAAATTGAGACAGAAATCGGAAGCCAATTTTGTCACAGCAATGGATTTGTTTACATCTTGATTGTAAATTCTAGAAACAGAAGATCCACACAACGATAATATTTTTGCCCACTCAGCAATTGAACGTTCCCCGAAATCGATTTTCTTATAAGTATCTCCAGCTTGGAAGGCAAATGCTTTTCCCAGAACTTGATGAGCTTCGGCAAAATTGAGTTTATCCTTGATATCCAGTAGCTCCTTAAAAATTAAGGAAAGAACCTCCACCGGCAAATTTAAAATAGTACAGGCAGACGACATTTTTCTCAACAGACGATTAAGCTCGAAGCGACCAACACACTTTGAATTCTACAATTGAATAAAGATAAGTTCATAGAGATGGAGAAACATCGATGGAAACATCGATGCATCGATGTTTTTATAAATTTGAGAAACATCGATGTTTTACTTTGTATCATCGATGTTTTGCGTTTTAACAATTCTTGTACATCTTGTTAATCATTAACTATTTTATTGGTCTGGAGGATATGAACAGTAAGCTATTTTAGCATAATCTGCCCAACCTTCATTTAAGTAAAATGTTCATTGAATTTTTATTTGAAATATGCATTTTAAAATATTCATTTTTTGAGAAATATACATATATAAAATATTATATTTTAGAGTTACAGATAAATTTCTTCATTGCCAAAAATATTGTATTGAGCGAACAAAAAATGTTTGTGAACATCGATGTTTTATCGATGTTTTTCTTTTTTCACATTTTTTATGTGAATCCCCCATCAATATCACAAACCTACCAGTACTATCGAACAAACCAGTGCAAAAAGGGGCTTCCCAGAAATACTCCACAGGTATATATATACCCATTTGTATGTATGTATTATATATTATGTACAACATACTATATGCAAAAATGCACTGTCAGCAGAAATTGGACCTTTCATCAATTGTATAGAGCAGGTTGCTCGACGCGACTCTTTCTAATCAAATTTTACGCAGCATTGATCACCCCAAAGACTCGACCCTTTTACATTGCAAATGTTGCAGTTCTTTAGCCCTTCCACGGCCTGTTCACCAGATTTAAATGGAAATTCTCACGATTTTTGGATCTGCTGAAGTGGAGGGGTTGTCGAAGTGATAGGAGTGGATCATTTTCACACGCCTCTATTTTTCATGCGTTCTGCTTTCGCGCCTACTGCCAATTACATTCGTGCAACTGTCAGCCGTTCAATGACAATGGACAGCATGGGGTTAAGACCCCTCCTCTATTAACGGCCTTATATGTAAGTATGTATATATATACATATCTATATGTAGCACCAGAGATTTTCTCTTTTTATAAGTAGGCGATATCGGGAATAGGCTTACACCGACAGAAATTATTGGGTGTAATGTAGATTTTTCAAACACTAATTAATTTCATAATTTTAAAATCAGTTATTTAATTATGAATAAATAAGACTATGGGACTATATCTCCCAAAGGATATGATAATAATATAATAATTTTGTACATATTATCTTCTCCATTAAAGAATATCTTTTTTTACCATTTCAGAATTATGAATTAAATTTTAAACAAATCGGATGACTATCTCATTTAGCTGGACTTCATAATTTTTTTCTCAGTGAGCTGCAAACAATCAGAACCCAATTCATGCATATGCAGCCATTATGTGAGGGAGATCAATTCAACAGGGTTCCTCCCTGGATCCCCTCGATCTGATCTGCATAGGCTGAAACAAAGAGAAGGAGGGATTTGTACAGGTTATCCTGGCGATGTATGTACATACATATGTATAACGATCGTGGCTGATCGCATTCGGATCTGCTTTTGTGCCTCACGCAATTTGTGCGCTGAATAATGCCAAGCATCGCTATCAATTGCCTGACCCCTAATAACGAATTCGTGCCCAACTTAATTGCAGACATATTGATGAGGCCCGGGTCGGGGATAATCCTCCAGACCCCTTCCCGTTTCTGGTTTCCATTTTCCAGAGTTTAGTTTTTTTTTTGCCATTTGCGTGTCATTTTCTAAGTAGAATTGGCATTTCTTTTATCTCCGGGGAGATCAGATCAGATATCAGAAAAGGTCCAGGGGCCGCAACAATTGAGAGTAAAAGTAAATGTTGTTGATCCATATCAGCCATCCCCAGTCCCCGTCGGAGATCGTGATCACTTGTTTGTTTAAGTTCTTAGCAGGTTCATCGTCATCGAAATGTTTCTGGTTCGTTGATTTAAGAAAATATTAAATCCTTTTGTTTGCCTCGCCAACAGGTGGAGGATCGTCTCTCGTCCCGTCTCTTTTTCGCCTGCTGCGTGCTAATTGGATTATGTATTGCTTAATGATCCCTCGGGGATGTCGAGTGTTAATCACTTAGGCATCCAGCATATGGATCGCCATATTCTGCGGTCGTGCGATTAACAACGCCGAAAAAGGGAAAGTCTGTAAAATGGGTCAAGTATGTATGCTTGAGGGAATTATATCCCTCATCTTAAAATCGTCTTGCTGCATTGTAGGGCACTTTATCAAATGCGTGAACATTGTTTGCAAAATATTGTACCCTTTTCAACGCTTTATTAAACTTAGATTTGTATACCTACTGGAAGTATGGACATTTTACGTGCGATTCTTTGTGAAACGTAACGAATTTTTCTTCATAACGGCAATGTAAATACCAAATTTGCATTACATTAAATATGTTAAAATTGTTTTTAAAAGGCCTAAAATCAAAAATCATTTTGAGATTAATAGAATTACTTTAGCATGGCAATGTATTTGAATAATCTAGCTTTCAGACATATTTAGCTATGAATAGTACAGATTGTGTATAAGGTAATTTCGAATTTGAAAATACTAAAACGTTTTAAAATTGTACATATAATAGAATAAGAATAAGACAGGATTAAAACCTAAAAGACATCATGCGACCCCTTGATTTTAATGGCCGGAAGCTAGTCGATAAAACGGAAAGTTCTCATAGATCGAAAGTCTTGACCCCGTCCAATTAAAAAATCGATTGATACATGAGAGTAGCTCCAAATGATATTTGTACAATTTGTTAAGCAATTTAATTCTCACACTTTGCTGATTTTTCCACATTTTCTTAAATAAACAAAACGACGAAACCTCACCTGGGTGCGGCCCCTTCTTGAAGACGTTGAAAAGCGGGGTTCCCAACTCCCCCACAAGTGCTCAGAATGGCGTGAAAACGCTTGTAGTTGGTGGGCATTATTCTCATTTAACAATCGAATGCACATGACGGGGTTTTCCAAGAGGGTTGCCGAGATACAAAGAGTAAATAACGAATAGTCCATCGAACAAATTAATTTACTTTTGCCATGGAAGAGTGCGCAGGCGCAGGTTGCTCATTGTATTTATTTTTATTTTGGGTGTGTTTAACCACAGAGTTTTGTCTTCGGGGAAAATATGATTTAATATGAAGTCTTTGATTTTCTTGTCTGGATGGTAAGAGTTCTCATTAGGTTTCTGCCTTCGTTTTGCCCCATTGCACATTGGTCGAGCTTCGGTGATCATCAAATTTATGCGGAGCAACTTGAAGAACTTGTACCTTAAACACACTTCGATTATTCATAAAAATGTTGGACCCTGCGTGGGAATTTTTATGTAGTACTTTCTTATTAATTAAGAAACTCGATCATGCGGAACTCGAAAGCAATTATGGGGCTTATTCATTAGGAACTCTTTTTATTTATTTGAATATTCAGACTTGAAATTCTTTATTGCAATTTGTTTAAGTATTATTAAATACATATATCTTTCATATCAGATTTAACCAAGTCTATTTTATAGTGTTTCTCAATATTTTCGTATTGAATTTCACAGATAAACGCACTTCAACATGTCATATTCATCAAATTTTCCAACGCATTTTAGTGGTTTTTAACTGCAAACGCCAACAGTTGGAATGGGATTTCTCCGGCGAGAAGGGCTGAGCACTTGAGAGTCTAAATATTCCTGGAACGCACGTGTTGCCCAAGTGTTAAAAATGCATTTGTGGAAAATAAATCAGGGCAGGCAAAAGGGGCGGGAACGGCGGGCATCGTCACCCAAGTTGAAACTAATTTTATGCATGACTTTTTACACATTCCAGCGATATTTCCCCTGACAGCCACTCCAGCATAGTTGGACAGTTTTTACTTTTGTTTCACGGTCTCGCCGAGACATTCCTGCCGTTTTCCCTTTTCGTTTCTTTTTGTTTTGGGTGTGAGGCATTTTATGCACAGTTAAGTTAATCTGCCCTAAGAGTACTTAGCAATCCACAGGCATGTGTCATCCTCTCACTTTTTCACTTTTCCCGGCCTCCGACACATGAGACGACGTCGTCTCCTGGTTTCTGTTTCTGTTTCTGGCTCTTTTGGTCCGTGCCACATAAATACCCACTTGAGGCGGGGACCTCGGACCGCCATCGCCGGCGGTATTAGGCTCCGGATTCCGGACCATTTGGCGGCTTTCGATTTGGCATATGTCACGCAGATCATCAATCCGTTGGTCCGGCATTTTTAGCAGGTGGCCGCCATTAAGATCAATTGTATCCCGAAAGGGATCAGTATATCAGTATACAATTTTTCGATTGAAAAACTATTACAAATTAATTAAATAAAAAAATGGAATCTTTTGTAAATTATTGGAATTTTGTAATATTATATTGCATACTTTGAAGACTTTCTTTTCTTGTTCTATTTTATTATTGTTAATTAATTGACCTAGCATAGAAAATTATAAGAGTTTATACATAATGAACCAATTTAAATGTCATTTGAAAAAGAGCGATATCAAAAAATCTAAAATAAGATTATGTTTTGTTAGCCGTTAAATAAATCAGTTAAGACTATATTAATCAAAAAATCTTGTTTAGTATATTTTCTATGTTACAGTTCACAAAAGGGATTGGAATTCCAGGCTTACAATTTTTATTTAGTTCCTATTTATTAAAATGTTATTAATCGCACATATTGTGCTTTAACACTGCACTTCATTTCGAGATTTAAAATATTTGAACTTTTCAAACTCAAGTGTGTTTCGCGTCTGGGAAACTCTTTCTGCGATCAGCCCCAGTCTTATCCTCTCCACAGTTTTCGTAATAAATTACCCCCAACAACCGCAGTGAAAAGAACGAAAAGGCATTTCAATGCATCCACCTGATGACTGCTCGGGCATCCAACTAATGACACATAAATATTTATCGGAAACCCCAAGCTCGGGCCGCCCCCTCCCAAAGTCGAAGTTATTACTGAAAGGGTTTCCGTGGGCAAAGCAAAAGCTTTGATCGTTTCTTTTCGGTTTCTGTTCAGTTTTTGTTGTCCGTTTGTCTTCTGTAATCTGGCTGAGCCGAGCTACTTGACTTACACACGCAGAACCGGAGAACCAGTTCGAGGCATTGAGTAATTACCGAGGAGAGGTAGAGGTCCGGCGGGAACGGGAACCTTTTGTCGTGCTAGTGCGTCTTTACACAGAGAAAAAATTGTATGTAAAAATATTTATTTAAAAAAAAACTATATAAAAATCTACTTTCTCAAATTATATAAATCCAAATAGGAGAACAAAAAAACTTGATAGATTTCTACAAAATGTATCCCTAAATCCAAAAACGGTGACGCTTCTGATAAAAGATCTTTTAAGCTCAAGAATTCGCGGTTCGTGAATTTAGCAAATTTATTTATGTTTGATATATATCAATCCAAATGGGAGAACAAAAAACTTAATAGATTTCTACAAAATGTATTCATTAAACCAAGGGAGCGGTGACGCTTCTAATAAAATATCTTTTAAGCTCAAGAATTCGCGTTTCGCGAATTTAATTATGTTAAAATTGATATATATCAATCCAAATGGGGGTACAAAAAACTTGATAGATTTCTACAAAATGTATTCATTAAACCAAGAGCGGTGACGCTTCTAATAAAATATCTTTTAAGCTCAAGAATTCGCGTTTCGCGAATTTAATTATGTTAAAATTGATATATATCAATCGGAATGGGAGAACAAAAAAACTTGATAGGTTTCTACAAAATATATTCATTAAACCAAGAGCGGTCACGCTCCTGATAAAATATCTTTTAAGCTCAAGAATTCGCGGTTCGCGAATTTAGCGAATTTATTTATGTTCAAATTTAATTAATATCAATCGAAATGGGAGAACAAAAAAACTTGATAGATTTCTACAAAATCTATTCATTAAACGAGGGAGCGGTGACGCTTCTGATAAAATATCTTTTGAGCTCAAGAATTCGCGGTTCGCGAATTTATCGAATTTATTTATGTTAAAATTAAATTATATATTAAGGGGATAGGCGGGGATTTAAATGTATATTTTTTCCAGTGTCCGAGTCCAGCGCTGTCTTTCGCTTAATTGCGTAAGGCAGGTGGCAGTTGGTGCTGCCTTTCTGCCGATGAGGAGAATAAGACACGGTCACAGACAGGCCACTTTAAAGTTGTTCCCGTTGGTGATTAGTGACGGTTCTCCGGCTCACCCCTCACCCCTCCGCCGGACTCCTGCTCCGTCTATTCCTCGGTTCGAGTGCTTTCCATTATGGCCAAGTGTCAAATTAAGTGCTCACATGATTAATATTTGTGGCCGGTAGGCAGGCATTGTTCCACAATACATTCGGCCAATTCCATTCGACTTCTGTCGTGGGCCAGTGCAATTTTCTCGCTGATTAACCGTGTCGTTTGGCTATTAACTTTTAATTGTGAGTTCCATACCGAAACGCATAAGCGTCTATTCCTTGAGATATTTCCTAGCCATAAAGTCAATTGATGTATTGGGCATTGCCCGATTTTTTACGATGTCCTGGAACGGATCGGCAATGGCCAGCGGAAATTGGCTGGCATAGCTTCGAGGTGAGTCAGATTCTTCAAAACTATTAATTTTAGTGCTTAGAGGATTTGGAGCCACTGACCATTAGGTGTCTATTTCATTCACATTTATACCTGCAAAACACTAGAACGTATTCAACACATACGAACAAGTCTAAACCCTTAATTCGACATATAAACATAATTATAATAATATAATATCAAATTAAAAATAGCTTTCTAGGAAAGTGCTTTCTGTAGCTATAAGTGTAGAAAACTAAGTTAAACAAACATTTTGCCTAATTTTATTTTTATTTAGCTGATCAAAATTTTCTCATTTACCAAACAATTTAAAAACAATTTGAAGTTTTTAAATAAAAATAGAATAAAGAACAACATGTTGTCAATACTTTCATCCGAATTCCTTAATTCCTGTATGTGAGTAATTTTTTGGCAAAACTTTCGTTTTTCGGGTCAGTTAATTAATGCGATAATTAATCTTGCTGACTGTCTGACTGGCGAATGACGTTCGACGGACTTTTATTGGCTGCGGTGCAGCAGACCTTAAATCAGTTAACTGAGCTGTCAGAATTTTACAGTTGCTGTGCGATTGGGTATTTCGCCATGAAAAATTGGGTCAAATTAAACAAAAGCAAAACACTTAAAAAAGTGGGTCATTTAGCTTGGTATGGAAATTAGAAATCCGACGATACTGATAATAGGAATAAAACAGAAGACAGATTTCCTGAAAATGGGGAATTAATTGAGTAATAGATCTGTCCTGAAAAAGGGTAGAAATGGCAGCCCTAATGCATAAATATCTCGTGAAGTTGACTTTTAAAATATATGTGTTGTTATATTAAGATTAATATTTTCACGAAGGTATATTCAATTTTTTACAGTACGCTGGAATAATGCTCTAGATAATCACCCAAATGGTACACAATGATATTTGTGTATTATGATAATTAAAATACACAAATATCATTTACAAGATTTTTAATTTATTTTTTTTTTAACAGTTCTCCTAATCTCAATGGATCAATCGGGTAAGTACGGGTTAATAAAAGGAAATTTTAAATATAAAAATGTTAAACAAAAAACATATTTATTTTAAATTCAGTGTTCTATTTAGGATAATGTTTTTTCTCTATAACATTTGATTTCGTTGGTGAATGCTTAAAATTTTTATTTTATTTGTTTTCAAATTTTTTGTTTAATTTGTTTAAAATAATAATTAAATACTGTAATTAAAAATGTAGTTCTTCGCTTCAATATTAGGCCTTAATATTGTCTTATGCGAATATCGGTTTTTATGAAAAGCGAAATGAAATAATTAATTTTTACCTACAGGAAAATTAACAAGCTAATATCATTTGAAATGAAACCAACAAATAAAATAAAAAATGTATACAAATATATTGTACCTAGAGTTGATCTGCAATTAATTTCTTCCGTTCTTACACCTTCTACCTGATAATAACCAACTTCCCTTTATGAAGTCAATTAATGTCGAGTTACACTGGTAAACCAAAAAGTTATCAATTAAATACAAAATATAGGTTCTAATGCATTTTTCAGCGGATGTATTCATCGAGGGATCCAAACTAACGTGAGGCCGATGGAAAAACCTATCTGTAACTTTGGGCGAGAACTGGTTTTTTCGGTTTCAGACAATTCGAAACGTAAATTTATGATCCAGTGCGAGCGGTGCGAGCTGTATCTGTATCTGTATCCGAGTATTGGAGTATCCGAGAGATGTCAAGATACACGGACCGAGTTCGCTACTGCGACTTGGACTTGATGCACACCTGCACCTTGCCGTTGTTGTTGCTGTTGTTGTTTCTCTTTTTTATTATTGGTGTTAAAATTATGGGTTACGCCAGCCAGTTGAGGTGATGGCGATGGTGATCTGGGGTTGGGTGAGGTGTGGTTGACAGTCGGGCCCGGTGTGCGTGTGTATCTGTGTAAGACGGTAGCACTTCCCTAGGCCGGTAACCAGTATCCAGTAACCAGTTCCTGTTCATCGCGGACTCGCATTCGGATTCGGATTCTGGACCTCTGGCCTGTCGTCGTGTCTGAAAAACTGTTCTAAGGGCCATAAATTGTGCCTGCCGTGTTTGCTGTTTGGAGTTGAGCCAACCATGACCACAATGGATTCAACACTGGTAGTCAAATAATCTCGTTTAATACTTGGCTTTTGTCGATCTTATTAGGAAAGAGAGCTGGAACGAGGTGGGGTACATTTATGCTAAGTGGGGAACACTTTAATGTGACCTTAAAATTCAGTTCCAGAGTCGAAAATGCATCATTATCTTCAAATAAAATACAATACATAAAATAGCAGTTGAAAAAAGTCAATAATAAATGATAAATTGAAAAATAAAATAAATGAGGATAGATGGTTACATTATACCTATATTAAAAATGTAAAGGTGTTTATCAGAACGTTAAAAATAGTATTTACTAGAATCAGAAGCAACGATTCTTACCATTTCACCTACTTAAGGACGTTTTCTCGTCCTCCTGTTAAATTTAAAGGAAGCTTTAAACTTTCCCATACGATTTTATGGTTTAAACCGTGTTCTAAAGTTAACAAACAGAAGAGAAAACGACGCTTAAGATATAAAATCTTTACTATTGGACTCATTTTAATTTTATTGTCAAGAAAAGAAAATCAAACTATTTATTTTTAAGACTATTACAAGGATAAGGCAAAAGGATTTATTTTAATTAATTTACTTAAACTTTGTTTCATGTTTTTTTAAATACTTAATGCGATTCTCAGTTTTAATATTTTTTCATTTACAATTATAAAATTATTCGCTTTATTACTGATAGGAAACAAATAGTTGTCAATTGAATTGCATGCAGGATACAAATCATTTACTGTTTTTAAGAAAGCCCTGAAGCAAATGCCAACTGAAGTTGGTTGATTGGGCCGGCTATTTCTGTCCCGAACACCTCTGGGTTCATTAGCCGCAACATCCTCTGACCAATCAATTACTGGAACCCCGAGCCGACTCATTAGATGCAGTCGAGATCATGTCTCGTTTCTTCATAAGCAATTGCAGTTCATTACCGAGGATTGGAGCCTCATTAGGGGCACGGTTCCTTGCAATTTGCAGGCATGCCAAAAGGGTTTAATGTTTTGATTAAGACACAATTCTAACCAGATCCATTTCGAGAGCAGGTGTTGAGAGACGTTGGCGTGCGGCCTGTAAATCTTAAATTTGCCATGACCAGAAGCATTACAGAACTAAAAAAAGGAGCCGGACTAGGGAGGCTCTGAGATCGCTAATCTTGCTCCGACATCTGCTAACTGTACTCTTGGAACGAGCCCAAATGCAGTCGCAATTGGGTTTTATGGCCTGTGGTTTTGTTGGTTCTGTTTGGAAATCGACAGTATAAACCTTGACCGATTAGCGACAAGTTAAACCCTTTGTACACAATCTTCTGACCTTAGGTCGTAAATTAATCAAGCTCCGAAGTGAGACCGAGTCGAAACAGAGTCATCAAACGGTGGCAGTGGCTCCATCCACTCCACTCGACTCGACTCCAATCCAATCCATCGGCCAACACCTGAGCTCCAAAACACAGCCGCACACAAACAAGTTGATTTTGCAGCCCAAATGCCCCCAAAACACAACCCACTCCACCGAAACTCCGAACCGTTCCAATCCAAGCTCAACCCAAGCCCATTGTATGTCATTTTTCAAAACCAGAAATGAAAAGAAACCAAACCAAACGAAACGAATTAAAACCAGAGAGGGAATTTTGTTCGACTTCAAGATACCCGTTAAATATATATTTTAAACTTTTCGAATAAAACTAGCAGCTCGAAAAAGAGAGCAAATAAATGCGTGGTGATTACTAATTTCCAAGCTTCAGCTCAAAATACTTTTTCTTAATTGACTATGTATATCTGATCGAATAATACAAACTTTAAATTGTTATAAGATCTAATACTTCAAAAAAGCCAGTAAAATATTTAAGTAAATACATTTACTGTAGTTTTTTGGTTGATAAATGAATAAAACAAATCTATCTCAGTTGTTTAATATCGACTGTAATCCAAAGTTATACACTTTTCCTATAGAATTACAGGGTATTCCAAATTAAGCCTGTAGTGCGCTTTGGTCTCGGGGTTTTACTGCAGCGCACGTGCCAAGGCAGCGCAGCTTTTGCGCAGGCGCAGACTCCTATTCAGAGTCGGAAAAAAGTCAGACACTCAGGCCAACGACGATGACGATGCCCAAAACAGTTGTGGAACAGTTGTACTTCGTTGTTGCCGCTGGCCAGGCCTCTTGAAGGGAAAACGCCCAGACTGGAGCTTTATAGCACAGTTGCTTCCATCGATCTGTAGTCGCCCTTTCCACATCATTTTTTTTATATTTTTTTATAAAACATTAAAGAGAAAGAAAATCATTGTTAGTATAAAAATAACTTTCAAAATTTCTGTAAAATTTAAAATAATTTTAAATAATATTTTCCCTGCTGATCCCAAAAATCGTGTTCCTATTTCAATTGCAATATGAGTAAATATGGTAAACATTTATAATCCTTATAAATACTTATCAAGAGCTGCAGACTTCTTTTCAAAATATATTCAATAGAGTATCCAAAATAGTCTTACAACATTTCTTATACCATCACAGCTCATCTATCCCAAAGAATCGGAAAACAACTCCGACCATGACTACTTGATTGTGCGATGAGAAGCTTTCGGATCTGCAGAGTTAAAGTCATTTATTTTATTTAGGGTCCGACATTTTTTGTGCTCAGCATTTTTAATTAAAAACATAGCTAGAAACAAAATATCTTGGCTACTTGGGCTCGTGCCCACGATTTGAAGGTGTACAAAGTGGGCGTTGTTTTCTGGAGGTGAAGGGAATGGGAGTTATAGCTTCTTCTTGAGCAGACATTGTAATTGTGGATCATGATGGCGTTGAAGATGATGATTCAGCCGATTTGGTCTGTCTGGAATATTTATGGCTCGTGCCAACCGTCTACTCCTAGAGAAAACTTAGCTTCAACCTGAACTTCAGCTTCGATTCTATCTCGACAGCATCTGAAACGGGATTTATCACTGATGGGTGCTACTGGAAATTTGTTTCTTATTTCTTGTTTGTTGGCACTACACAAAAGTGGAATTCGATTTCCCTGGAAATTGGATTTTTGGGAGCACAGCCAGCACGTGCTCCCCGTTTCCATTTGCAGGTGTTGGTCCACACAATTTTCTTGGCCACGTTCTGATCTTTGACTGTCAGCAGCGCCCACGCCAATAGATCCCATGTCTTTGTCTTGTCTCGCTAACTGTGTCAGCAATTAGTTGCGGGCCTTATTTATGGTCTCCATTTGCCATTTGCCTGTTAAATTAATTAAACAAAGCAATAAACGAACATTGTATCCATAAAGCAATTCGGTGTTTTGGAAATAAACACAAGGTCTTTGGCTGGGTTGAGTTACAGATATGGGTGGTTGCAATTGGAAAGGATGCAGAAGGTTCTTAGAAAAAAGGGTTTTATTGTAGTTATAAACATAAAAAATCGTATAGTTTTTTTTTGATTTTAATTTTAAGAATTCGCCCAACATTTCCGAAACACTGCAGTTGAAAATTTTGTAATATAACAACAAATATAGTAACACTTTTGACAATTTGTTTGGATGTGTGTTTCGTGTGCCAAATGCCTATTGAAATGAATTTATCTTTTACAATGAAATTTTAATTCTTATTCTTCGTGAACTTTATATTTCCTTATTTTCGGAATGTCATAGTTTTAAATATTCTAATGCTTTTTCTACTCATTTTTCTTTTAGTTTCGCATAAATACCACTTATCTTTTTTAATCTTAAAGTTTGTAATTGGTTCTCTAGAAAGAGATAATTTAAAGATCAAAGTCAGAAATAAAACCATCCGCTTACCCCTCCCCACAATCACTCAGTCAGCCAATCCAAGTGTCAACGACCAGTTCAAAGTGTTTATAACTATCTTTTCAACAACGATCCCACCATTTTGCACAACAAAGAGATCGCCAGAGCCAAGCGACGGACAAAATTCATTACCAAAGACCTGAGCCCCAGCGACCGAACATTAGTCATCTGCGAGAGGCAGACAGACACGACCAATCGACTACAATGAACTTATCGCGCCTATAAAATCAATCAACTTTTAATAAAAAATAAAAATATAAACGGGCAGCAATAGCAACCATAAAGAGCTGCTGGAAAAGGAGTTCAGTTTCCGCACATATGGATCAGATCGGCCAATGACTCATCGAGAGTGGTCAAGTCGAGAACGAGCCGAACCCAAACCGAAAACCATAAATAAGCTCAAATATAAATAATTTTAGGTTGCCCCCTTACTTGCCGCCCCGCCGATTTCGCCCGTCTTCCTGGCTCGTTGCTTATTTGCCCATTCGGCTTTATTTATACAATAAATCTACCTGAACAGGCCCTCTGCAACATCTAATAAGGTGGGGAGCAGGCCAAAACGAAACTCATTATACCCTAAATATAATTAGAAATTTATTGATACCTAATTTGGCATGGTAAAATGCATTTTAAATTAATTACATAATTACATTATTTTAAGTTAATCAATAATAATTCTCATAAAGAAATTGTATTCAGAAAATTAGAATATATAATCTTTAATTTACATATTTTCTCAACTTTCTCTTTTTAGAATTAAGTTTATCTTCTTTGCAACTTTTTCCTACAAACTAAGAGACCCTAAACCAGGGTACGAAAAAAAGAGATGCCTCCAGCTGGGTCTAGTCTGGACCAAAGGCCAACTACCTGCAGTCCATGAGTCATCCAAGCGAATCTTGCAGTTCGGCCCACAGTTAAATGAAAACAATTCGTGGCTCGATATGATTAGCAAGTCCCTCAAAGATCGCTGGCCCCGTTCAGGTAGTTAGACCGAAAAAACCTCTACGACCCTGGCCCTGTAGTCTGTCCCCAAAAGCTTCCAAGATGTTCACTTCACACATTGAAACTTTTCAGCGGGATCGTGCAGACGTCTGGAGAGTCCATACCATACAAACGGATGACTCACCGCAGATCGCACCAGATCAAAATACACTCCATCCCACAATCTCCTCTGGGCTTTTCTTACGCGACCACGAACCTGGGGATACTGTTTTTGTGTTAATGCGAAACTTGTGTTTCTGCCTGGCGTCTTTTGTTGTGATTACGGCTTAAAGGCGATTTAGTCAGAAGAACACAAATTATGAGTGCGATCTACGCTGGAATGGGTTCAGAAGTGGCTAAATTTCTTAATTAAACTGCTGCGAAACGAGAACGCTACGTCTATAAAACTGTATATATTATTCGCGCGGAACCCATATATACATTTTTACGAGACTACGAGATAAAACGTTTGTTTATTAGGTGACCTGATCTCTCAACCAGTTAAATATTATTGTTCTTATGAGAATATATATTTTTATATTCAAAGCCATTTTATAAAAATATCGTAAGGTACAAGAATTAAACATTTTTAAGGCAAGCGGTGAATACAAATTTGTATTATTAAGAAGATTGGATTGAAGATTGGAACCCTCGAAATAGTCTTTAGGAAAATAAATTCATAATCTATTTCATTCGCAGTGCAAAATTCTAAGCCACTGGCATATGAAAAACGCAACTTCATTTGCTATTTTGAGCGTTTATTGCTTGATGGTAATAGATTCATGGGACAACTAAAATTTCTAATCAAATCTGCTGGTTGTAAAATTAAAAAGTCCCCTTTTTTTAGCAATATTTTTTCAGCTTGTTTGTGCAGCGCACACTCAATGGCGAGCGCAGCCTTATTTTATGCAAAAATCTGGTATGGAATATTCGCTCTCAATGCATTGGAGGTGCAAAATATTTGCTGATGCAAATTACAACTTTCAAAGAGGAGGCGTTGCCAGTGTAGGATATAAATATTTCTAAGCCTTTTTAGAACGCAGTTTGTTTGCTTTTGGTATGTGTGTAGTCGTTTATAAAATGTATTTTGGTAGCCAATTGTTTAGATAAGGTCTGGGTATGCGATACATTGCTTTGAAACCCTTTGTATAGCCTTTAAAATAGTAAATTTTTAACTAAAACTTGGTGATATGGATTATAAAGTTTAAAAAACAAGAAGACTAATTATAATTATTTGTTAGACCCCCTCACCTGAGCATTAAAACGAATCTCATCAATTTTCTCTTCATTGAAGGAATTTTAGGTCTTGCTAGTTTATTCCGTTATCCCTGTTATTTCTAAATTATTCAACTAAATTTTAAAAATTTCATGTCACCATTGGAGAAAGTAAGAGTCACTCCTTCAGAGGCTCTACTTCTTACTATCAAATCTAAAAAAACTGGATGATAGAATCCGTTGTTATGTAAGCAGTTAAGAATACATTTTTTAAGATTTGGCATGAATGGAATGTCGGTTAAGATGGCACAGCAGCGAAATCGAATTTCCATTAAGGCTGGAAAGTTAGGCTCTTCATTGGTTTCCTTTGAATATACAAGGAAGCCATGCATATCCAAATAGCATAGCTTTTTGAGTGGCCAAAATGTGTCATGAAGATTAATAGGCGGGAGCATGGTTTTCGGGAATTTCCTAAGATTCGCAGATCCGTCGAGCCACTTGTTTATTTTATATTCAACTGTAAAAATGGAAATACAGATACAAAATGAAGTTGAAAACAAGAGAGAACGCTATAGTCGGGTGCCCGACTTTATAGGGTCGGAAACGATTCCTTCTCCCTGTTACATACTTTTGCACGAATACAATATACCCTTTTACTCTACGAGTAACCGGTATAATTACGAACAATTGATACTTACATTTAGGATCAACATGATTTTGCAGACATAGTTTCTCCAAATTGGGAAGGTCTTGAAAAAATTCAAACAGTTGCGGAGAGGCATTTATGGCAAAAATGTCAATTTCCTTTAAATGTTTCATGGCCTTCAGAAAACTCCTTATAGTTCTGCAGTTTTGGTAACTTAAATGCAGGCTTATAAACTGCAAGTTTGGGCAATACATTTCAATCAAGTTATACGGCGGTTTGGTGTCTTCGTATTTATTGGTGTGGATGGATTCAATAGTTGTTCCGCAAATTGGCAACAAATCCTCCCAAAAGCGAGTCGGAACGTCATAGGCGCTTAAGGACTTGAAATGCATTCCGCAATGAAACTTGAATGCTGTAGCAAGCACTTCGTCAAGTTTTGACAATTGCAGCTTGTCTTCCAGATCTTCAAGGAACTTAAAAACTAAATCAAGAATTTCCAGCGGTAATTTTACAAGATCTTCCATTTTGTCCACTTTATTATAGCACGTTTGGAAAGAAAAGTAGGGAATTATTCGTTCTTCCTGCAAGTCAAGATAGTAACCAATTTGAGTCAAGTGGAACGCGTTTATTTCCGCCGAGCTTATTTTTGCGGAACGATGGGAAATCCTGAAGATGTGAAATGGAACCTATTTTTCTTTTTTATACACTCTTCTCACTAAAGTTCGATTGTTTGAATAATTAACCTATCCGGCGGAACACTGTAAAGTCCTGAAGATGTGAAGTCTGCCAGTTTTATTTTTTATTTTTTGTATTGAGTTGGAAAATCCGATTGTTTTAATTAATATATAATTTAATACTATACATAATTAGTCAATAAACATGATTTTGGTTCTACAAAAATTATTAATTTTAACATAACTTATTAGATCGGAATGGATATAACACTAGTATCTGGTGAAAAGCCCAACAGCGATTTACATGGCAACTCAATCCGTGGAATAACGTACCTACTTGCAGTGAATATATGGACTTACAGCATTTTTAATAATTTATCTGTTTGGGAGTTACTACTACAATATAAATGTATCTTTCTAGAACATAAACAAGAAATACTCGCTGTAGCGAAATTATGTCGCTGTGGCAAACACATCCTCTGTCCGATCAAGCTGTTAGATTGTTTTTAAATTGATTTGTGAAATAGGTTAGAAAAAGTGAATATTCTTACTAGATATTAAATATTTTATTATATATAAGGTCAAATAAATTTGGTTCTTGCCAACAGAATACATTTTCTATAATTAAATACACTCAATTTTAAAACAATGCTTCCACTGTTCGAATATTCGGTGTTTAACCAGTGGAAACGCAGTAGAAAGATCTTGGACTTATCTTATTGATGAAGTGTAAGAAGCCCTTATCGATTTATTTTCTTTGAACAGCCCTGACGATATTTTTATGTCATTTTTTATTGAAATAAAAGTTAAACAGCGCGTTTTCCATCTCTGGTGATTTTCTTATTGTAAAATATTATTTTATTTGATTATCTGGCAGATTTTTTTTAGCACATAAAAGAGCAGTAAGTTAATTGTCAACGAGTGTCATGTATTATTCAGGCGATAAACCCAAGAACCCTTCGGTTTTCAATCAACAAATACATAGTACTTCTTGTTTCTGTAATATGTAAAAGTATACTTTTAGTTTGGTCCGCCAAATAATTATCTTTATAACAATAACATATGTACATATGTACATACGTATATGTATGTATGTATGTATCTTCATCGATTTGTTTGGCCTCTTTTTCATGGTCTTAAATTAAATATGTTTCCTTTGGCTTATAGCAATTGCTTATTTTTCTAAGTTATCTTCTTGGTTTATATTAAAGTTCAAATCTTAAGTGCTAATAATCATTTCGATCAATTACAGCAATTATCACAGTTCACTTTGAACATGAAAATAACATCAATTGCTTTTAGCGCACAGTCTTCAATTGCTTTTTATTAGCATTTCGATGTGCCTTGATTTACGCCTTATCTGGTATAATTTTTACAACGACAACCATTTTATAGGGCTGTTCAGATTCTAAAATTTATTGGTTTACTGAACTTTTAATTTTACTACTAGATAGTTCGTTTCCATAGAAAATAAAAAAGGCTTGTTTTTGTTATTAACTTCCCCCACTGAGAATGGCACCCATGAGGAAAATTATTTTTATCATCATTCATTGAGAGAGTTTTCATGCGCTGCATTGTTTGGCATTTGGCCAACTGGCCACGCCATAGATTCGCCTGAAAATATTTTTAGTGCGCCACGCCTCTTTTTGATAATTATTTCCAAGCTGAACGGATGAACGCGTATGCAAACACTTTTCAGACAAATGGTTTTTAATTGGAAATTTTGTTTGCTTTTACAGGTAAAATTACTCGAAATAGCTATTTAGTATTTTCCAAATACATTAAAAATAGTTGAAATATATATCTGTATAATTACCATTGTCGAATGCGTTGGTTTTCTGAATTCATGCTTTCTTTATTAATAAAACTATAAAGAAAGCGTATCTTTATAATTCTTTGCCTCTCTGTGTTATTTTATCTGACTTTTGACGTTTTCAGACTATCCACTTTCAATAATAATGCATAATAAAAATATTAAAAATAATATTTTAATAAAAATAATACAATTTTACCCGCCATTTTAGCAAAAACCTCAGTTAAGCTTATTTCAAAACAAAAGCATCCACAATCACCTACCCCAACAAGGCCATTAAATGTGCCAACGGTGACCCACTTTCACTGCCCAGAGAATGTGAACAGCTGTCAGACATTCTGAAATATTGGACAACCCTTGAGACATGCCCAGAAACGATAAACCAAGAGCCAGTGGACAGAAGACAGAGGCCACCAACGCCTCCCATCGCTCATCCGACTGAAAGCGAAATAAAAGACGGCAACCGGCAAACATGGGGAATACTTCCGATTCAGGCTCGCTATCTCTGAAGTGGACTGAAAGTGCGATCGCCCACACATCAGACGTAAAACAAAAGATCGCTTGCCGGGCGATGATTAACTCGATTCGGGTGAGACTGTATTCGTTTTTTAATTCATTCTTTTTATACATACGTTAAAGAGTCTTTGAAATAAAAAACTAAAAGATTAAAAACAAAATTTGTTAGTATCAAACAACAAAAAATTAAACATTTACTTAAGTTTAAATAAATATTATAACATTTTACTTAGCAAAAAGTTTATTATAATTTAGGTTTTTAGATTCTTTTATAATATCGTTAAAAAACTATTTCTTCTTTATTTTTTTAATAAATAAAATTCACTTTTTTTTATTTTCTGAAATAAATACACGAAAATTACTTAATAATTTTTGTTGTTTATTTTAGGTCGTTTGTATTAGTTTTTCCATGACTATATTAATGCTGAGTGTCATTAGAACGTAATTTCAAAGTTTCGTTGAACTCAAAATTATCATTAAGCTGTTTTTTTATTCGCCACTGATAAGGGTTCTCTAGTCATATTTTATACTTTACGCACTGCTATTTATTTACATAATCAAGCCTCAAAACCTTTAAAAATTCCCCAGAACACTAATGGGGGAATTCCGATCCCGCGCAATGAAATATGGCCAATGTTTCAGTATATAATACCAAATGAGGAATATGTGTGTAATAAACAAAGTAATAAAATAGGTATATATTATAATTAACAAGTATTTTAAATCGAAATATAGTACTAGCACATAAAATTCCATGCACATTTCTCCAATTGAGTTGGGCCCCTGACATTGACTATTTCCACATGAGGAGATTCCAGAAACTGAAATACAACATTTTTTAAAAAGACTAGTTTACGTTTTAAAGGAAATGATAACAAATGACCGACTCACCTTATATTGCACCTCTTCATAGTTCTGTAGTACCAAATTAAAGGGTACATGTGAGGTGATACCATTTCGCCTTACTATATTCATGAAGGGCTCTATGAACAAACTGCTGACGCAATTATATAGGCGGAGAGTTTTCAGATTTGTACAACAATTGATAGATTCGAGTACTTCCATTTCATTAAATTCCTCTGTATAATTCGGATAGTGTGCAAAAAGTAACTCCAGCTCTTCTAAACTAGTTGTATGTAATGAAATCCAGTTCGTCAGGATAAATTTTGAATGCAAATAGAAGTTACTTCTAAATCGCAATGATCTTAGTTTTGGAAAATGTGGCAACATTGATGGAATGTGACAAAAAAATATTTCTATTTCTTCCAATTCGGCACAGGGCGAGTCTTGACCATAACTTTCGATAAGATTTATGTTAGAAATAAACAAAGTACGAAGTTTTTTCACTGGCGACAAAATGTCAAATAAATTTACAGGCGTAAAGTCTCGTTTTATTGTAAGGCTCAGATTTTCCAAGGCGACCAGCTTTCCTATTAAATGAACTGCATATGTGTTAAGGGGGGACATCTAGGTAGAATTTTTAAAAAATCGAAAATTTTTTTTTTCGCTTAAAAAATGCTTTAGGTTCTTAAAAATAACATACCAAAAGATAGAGGCCGGCAAAAGTGTCTAAGTGTCGAAATTTTCCATTCTGCGGCGATGCCTCACATGTATATCCCGGGCACCTTAAAACTTTAAACGCGTTTTTCTCGAAACCACTTTTTTTGAGGCGGCCGGACACATAACTCGAACAAATCTTAGCCGATCGATCTCAATTTTTGACAGTATATTCAGAATACCTATGTCTATCGACGGACGTAGGATTTTTTTTTTATTTTGCTTACTTTTTTTTTTATCAATAATTTTGTGACGTTTTTTATTCGAAAAAATGCTACTTTTTTTTTAATCACTCACCATTTCTTAAAAAATCAAAATATCGAAAAAATCCTACGTCCGTCGATAGCTGTTGAGGTATAGAAACTAACCAAATTTTTTTTTTTTTTTAGATCAAAAATTAAGGACGTTAGGTGTCTGGCCATGGACCCCCTTTTACAAAAAAGGGCCTACGAAGAAATGCTGCACAGCCGCCATTTTGTTTTCGATTTATTCGAAAAAAATTTTATTTTGTACTTTGGACCTAATATAATAAAACGTAGTTTACAAATTTTCGATTGGCTTCTTCATTTGGCCAAAAAAAAAATCCAGAAAATCCGCTTTTTTTTCCCCAGTTACCTAGATGTCCCCCCTTAAGCAATTGATCCCATTTTAAAAATTGAAACTTACTTTGATTGATGTCGACTCCGTGTAAAAGTAATTGGTTTAGCCGAGGAAGTTGCGCTAGGGCGTTTATAATACTCGCAGAGGCTTCGCAATCCTCATTAATATGTAAATGGACGGATCTCAGGGTTTTTGGGTGGGACAGCAAAGAAATTATCTCCAAAACGTTATGGTTGTTTACATTTAAAAGAACTGATTGCAAATAAGGGCAATGCACTTCGATTAGCTTGATTGGAATTGTATTGTTATAATCCCAGGTACCATCTATTTTAAGAACTTGAGAACCGCAAGATGACAAAATGGCTGGCCAATATATAACTAATATTCTGCGGATGTCCAATTCCGTATATTCACTTTGATTCAGCCAATTTAAGGCTTGACCAAATGATGGATGTATTTTGTCCAGTTTCATAACTATCTTCCATTTTAAGTTCGTGATATTTTTGATCTTGCTCTTCAAAAAGCGTAAGACTATTCTGATATTTCATAGCCCAAGCTTTTTAAAATAAATCAACCTGTTCGCTGAAGTTAAAAAATCGGACTGTTTTGTTATACATGGCTATATTTTAAACGATGCTCAGCGCTCTCAATTTAAGATCGTAAAAAACGGCTGATAACAACCTAGAATTAAATGATTATATTTCGTGATAATCCGTTTCATTGGAATTAAAATATCGCTTTCGTTTAAGTAGTGTGAAATGAGTCATACACTCTTTGAAAATCTAAGGTTTGTTTACTTGGAAAAACAAATGTAGTTAGCACTAATTATTTTCAAAATTTGTTGTTTTAATTTTATTCATTGTTGTCACATATTTTTGGTATATGCCTTTAATATGCCGGGCTACATAGGACTGTTCACTAAATGATATTTAATTTGTAATGATATTGACAACTTAAATTAAATAAAACAATTGAACAAATGTTCACCTTTGTTAAATACAGTTCTTCATGGAATATTAACAGTCGGCCATGAACACAAGTATGGTTGATTTTTCTCGAGGAGTATACATATTCGAGTTCGATATTTGTAATAAGGTCTTTAGTCATAACGAAAGCGGATGAGCAACTTTTATCGTCGCAATCGGCGAACGTCTTCGTTTGCGTACAAGGCAATTTATTAATTATGCATAAATGGCAAAGACCCTGCTGAAGTTGAGCGAGGGATGTGGGGAGTTGGGTTGGCAGCTCGGCGGAAAGTTCAAAAAGCAATCAAGTTCTGAGTGCCGACAGTTCTCAGCCGATTGTACAGTTATGCAAACAGAAGGACCGACGGAGCGGGACGGGATCGGTGGACTTTATAGCCTGACCAACTGAAGTTAAGCTGACAAAATGCACTTCAACTGGAATCACCTTAAATGGCAGACAACACACGTCTTTTGTCGTTGAGCATTTTATGGTTTTATCCCTTAGTTGGTAAAAGTTTTCATCGGAAACCATTTGACTGGGCAAAAGTTCTTATTTGCTCCCCTCTTTAATTTGGGCGCAATAAATTATTATAGGGGAAGAGAAGAGAAGAAATTAGAATCCATTACTAGGTCTTCTACCTGCGGTTCGAGATCCTCAAACTCCGATTCTCATCCATGTGTTCTCAAGTGCCTCGGTCCTATCTTTTTTCTGAACACCCCGACACCATTTTTCTTTTCCCTTTTCCGTGTTCTTCGCTCCTTCGCAAAGTTTTAAATTTCTTGGAAATAAAAGCCTGGACATTAGTTTTCGTCCTTACCTTTTCTATCGCTCTACGCTCGGCTGCCCCTTTTTATTATTTCTGTCTTCTTTGGGTTTTCGGGACAGGCCAAAATTTTGCAGCTACCTAAGCCAACAGACCAGAGTTCAGATAACCAGTGGGAGTGAGACAGACATGTGGAGAGAGGGAAAGAAAGATGCTGAAGAAAATCTAAGGCACGTTACGGTTGCCTAGTCTTATGAATATACTCTTTAATTGCCTGTTGGTCACCACGAATCTGTAGGCTGCTTCATGTTCTTAACATAAAATCCTGAAATCATGGTTAGATAAAAAAACAAGAGAGAACACTATAGTCAAGTGCCTCGACTATTAAATACCCGTTACTCAGCTTAAGAACATTAATATAAATATGCCTTCCTGTATGATTTATGATTGATCAAATAATTTGGATTTTGCATTAACATATTGGGAATTAGAGTGACCAGTTAATCCATTTGAATTCGGTGCCCATTTAGAGCACAGAATTTGTACTGTTTATACAGAAAACTGTGGGCGCTACAGCTTTTTGCAGTTTGTGGGCGTTATAGGGGGCGTAGCACCTTGATGAAACAAACTTGCGCTGCGTAGGAACCCCTAGAATCTGCTTGCTTAATGCCAATCCTCTAGCTTTTATAGTTTCCGAGATGAGAGGATCTCAGCGTTCATGCAGACAGACAGATGGACTTTTGTACGAATACAATACACCCTTTTACTCTACGAGTAACTGGTATAAAAACGTTTTAACACTTGTTTCAAGTAATAATTTTGAAAACTTTCGCTAAGAAGGATTTAATTTTTATCTTCTGATATTCAACTACTACTTCATATTACTACCATATTTTATGCTATTTAAATGTTAAATAAGTGTTATACAAGTTATCTGAATTTTTGAGGAGAATTCCTCTATCCGCCAGAGTATCTCAGATTCGACCTATTTGAAATCTGTTCCTCGTTCGTCTTACCCGTGTTATCTGCTCAGTCGCTTTGCCATCGACGCTCTGCTTCTTGGCCTCTGTCCGTGCGTTTATTTAATTTTTTATTCGGGCTTCACTTGTCCCTCATACGCCGTGTGGTTGTTGTAGTTGCTGCTTGGCTGCGATACGAAACCGTGCAGGTGTCCAATATTTTCTTTTATACCGCGTCATCGGGCCAAAGAAAGAGAAAAAAATCGAAAAAAAAAGATCCAAAACTAGTTCTAGATTTAAAGCCACTCCCCCCTTTGACGCCCCTGCCGCGTCTCGCTTTATTTCGCCTATATTTTCGATTCGATTGCGTATAACAAGTTTAGCGGTCTCGCTGCTTCCCGCCCTCTTTTTCGAACCGTTCTTCGACTTCATATAAAGTGCTTTGCATCCATGCAACGTCGTTTCCAGACCCCACCCCTCCCGTTTGGGTCCACCCTCCTCGTTCCTCACTCCTAAGACCCTTTCCTCTTCATACAGACATATATTATTGTTCGTTTTTAATTTTTGTTTTGATTCTACGCATTTGGAACTTTTGCAGTGAGAAAAGTTCTTTGATTCTTGATACAGTAAATTCACTTTTGATTAATCAGAAAATATTGAGTTACGAAAATTAAAGAACAATTTGTTGTATAATATTGTTTTTAGCATCATCTCCAGATACATACATTTATTGGTGTTTTATTTAATTGACTTTTAAAAAGAAACAATTTTAGATATGTTTTCATATTCATAGATTTAAAAACATTTTTCCCCAGTGTGATTTTGATTAATATTGTATGCATGTGGGACTGAGGTTCTTAGGCCCCATGTGGAGTGGCCCGTCTTCTTAATATTTCCTCCATGCCTTGTAATTACCCAAATTTGGCGTCACTATCCGTTAAAGGGTTTATTTGTTAGGATTAGGAAGGGGATAGACAGGAAAACGGTTAAATGAAATTGAAGTTTATTTATGGAATTGCCCAAAAGATGTCTTAAAAGGTTCGATAGACGTTAATAAAGAGATAGGAATTAACAGAGTGAAGCAAACACAGACATTTTTTAGAAACATGTTTCTTAAACCATATCAAAAAGTATAATCATTACTTATTATCTCGTAACTTTGAAATTATTTCACGGAAAAACTGTATTAAATGTGCCTCTAGAAATCATAATTACTAATTACTAATTATTCATTGGAATATTTTCATTTATTATGCCTGATGCTCCTCATGATGAATACAGACGTCTTTCCAGTACACATGGTCACCGGAGATCTCCACCGCCTGGGTATCGTCTTCCAGAATGCGTTCAAAGGGATACGCCAGAGGTAATTCATCCCATCGACTGATACCCTTGGTGAAGTCACAATTAAGTTCGTTGCCCTGCCGAGCCTTAAAGTCATAGACCGTGGCCACAACTAGAAGTCGCATCTTTAGGGGATTTTCTGTACCTCCCCGCGGTAAAATCAGACGGCTGGGGAACCCACAATTTGGAGTGGAAATATTCAAGGGGAAGTCATATTCCTCCCTTTCAGCCAACTTTACGAACTGATGGAGCTCAGTATATGAGATGTGATCACCAATCAGGCCTCTAAACTCCTTTGATTTCCTCGTTATTCGGTTTACCCCTGGATATATCACGGTTAGAAACGAATCCAGCTTATAGAAGGGCTCTCTTTGTATTGATCCTTTTACCGGAGTGGTTAGAAAAATTCGAAAAATGGTAGACTGCGTTTTGTTGCTTGACACTTGTAGATTATAGTGGAAATCCTTATGCTGCAGTCGAAACTGGCGTTGTTGCAAGGTAAAAGGCCACACAAACTGTCCTGCTAGGTAAAAGTGCTTGGCGTGTAGGATATTACTGAGATCTACATCCACAGGTTGATCGTAGGTGATAAGGGGACTTATTTGCAAGCCATCGATGCGAAGATCACTGGGAATAAATATTTTCGGAGTAGTGGGTTGGAATACCTGACGATACCAACGATATGACTGCAAAACTCGCTCAGCATAATAAAAAAAGTTATCCGACTTTAGTGAAGTTCGAGTATCCAGTAAAAGTTCTGGTTGGATATATTCTGTTACGGCAAACTTCGTCCAATCGTATGGGAACAGTTCTGCAAGTCCAATCAACCAATTGTTGTTCTCTTCCAAATTAATATAACTACCATTAGAGAGTTGAAAACTTCCAAAGGAAATGGCATCACCAACGTTTGCCTCCAGTTCTTTAAGACTTTCAAGAATCATTTGCGCAGTTTTCGAGGATCTACCCTTCTGTTTTCGTATATCCCCAGCTAGCGCTAACCTCTTGTACGACAGCTTCTGGCCATAACGTTCCAGTTTATAACGTGCTAGAACTTGACCTAATTGATAGTAACACCATTCCTGCAACTGATCTGACTTTTCCTCAGTCAAGACAATACCCATGTTCAGATTATACCAGTAGGATTGCCAACCAATATCCTCTAACAAGTGCTGTAGCTTATTCTTCTTTTTCCGTTGCCTCATCCTCAGAATATTCACATCGGCCATGGCCTGAAACCATTCAAGCGAGTTTCGCAGATCACCTTCCAAACTTAAAGGTTCAATTTTTTGCGGATGGATTTCCTCAATGTCACTTATGTTCTCGTATTTTATCCAGTTGGCAAAGTTAAAATGTCTTGCCTTTCGTACAGTTGTACCATCGTGATACGTTTCTGGCCACAATTCATAGATCTTGGGCATTACCAGGGCCTGATAATCTTCTCGTTTGAAGATCACTTGGGTCAGAGCTTGAACAAAAACTCCCGGATTTAGGTGAACTCTTGCCCAGCAAATATTTTGCCATAAAGTATACCAATCCCTAGTGTTGTAGAAAAAGTGATAAAGTCCCAGCGTCTGTTGATAATGATCGGCGTATAGTGGATTGTAATTCGCATTTCGATGTAATAGTCTTCCCGAATTGAATGCCTTATGAAACTGGGTCATATGATCGTTGTAGTCCTTAAATGTGTAATATTTGGATTAGTGATACCTCAGTAATTGATTGTCTTATACCGACCACATACTGCTCCTTGTCGGTTACCAACTGCGCTCCCAATATTCGCCATTGTTGGTTCATCAAAGGCTCGTGGACATGATGCAAAATTTCCAGCAAAAAACGCTGTTTTTCCAAAAAGTAACGATTGCCTAAAAATTGTTGAAGATTTAAAGTCAGCACAAGCAATCAAATTTCCAACAAATATACCTATGCCAATAGCAAAAACTTTCAAATAAATATTTAGACTTAAAAAAGATAAGAGGACGCAAAGCCTCATCGCACTTGTTTACCACACACGATTCGAAAAGAAACTGGTGGCGGTTTCCAAATTGCATTTCGATTAGACTATGTATAGCTTTCACCTATATATAGCCTTATCTTTCAGTTCGCAGGGTGGCAATTTTGAAATACCTACACATAATTATATTCAGAGAACATATTTAGAATATGGTCAGATCATTTTTTTTTGTTCAATTAGCAAGTAATCACCTGATTTATAAAATTTTATCATATTTTGCATGGGACATAAAATTAATTTTAATTACCAATCATTTTTTAAATATTCTGTTTTTAGCTTATAGTGTAAAATAAAGAAGGAAGCTAAGTTTATTAATTTTAATTTAATATTTACGAAGAGTTAAACTTGGAATTATTTTATCTTTTTTCGTCCGTCACAGTTTAATTAATCATACCCAATTTATTATATCTTTTGTTCTTAAATGAATGAATATTGATTTCGTTTTCCCCATAATTGGCTATTGTTGTTAAAATATACTAAAAAAAACTGTAACAAAAGCGGAAAATTACCGTAAGAGATATCCACAGAAGCGAGTCCCATTTGCCTATTAGTCACCAAAGTGGCACAATAATGCAAAACGATTTTCGCCAACCGAGTGGTTATCCCCGCCCACCGGCGATCACTTCCCGCTCCTGTTGCGAAAATGTGCGGACATTAAATTGCCAACTCAGCCGCTTTCTGGGGTCTCTGATGTCTGATGTCTGATTTCTGATGGCTGCTGATGACTGGATGGCGGAAAAAAGGGCAAATTATAATGCGAGAAATGTTAATTACAGTCGACGCGACTCGGATGTCTCGGTATCTGGCCCATTGTTCGCCCAGAAATTGGCGCATTAATGTAAATCGGCAGCCAGGCATGACGGATTATAGGAACCCAGACCTAGTCCAGATGCAGGCCGACCAGTAAATTATCGTCCAGTTACGCCAGTTTATATATAAGACACAAAGCTCTTTGTTTCCACTCCCGGTGACAAAACGTTGCGCTTGAGGAACTTAATGAGTTGGAACCGAAACGAAAGGAAGCAACTAGTTACTCGTACCACCCTGTAACTACTGTCTTTGCGTTGATTGATTCTAATTGATGGTGGCAACAGTCTGTTGGGCCGATAAGCCTGTTAGGACCGTTACCGATCAGGGAGAGCTAGTGCTGCCTCATGAAAACTGATTACCAAAGACTTAGGCCAACGAAACGTGACAAACTGCTAGTGAATTTTGCCTATTCATTGTTAGTGTTAAATGCCAAGTAGGTGCACTGAAAAAATATAGTAAATTTTTCTAAATAGTTATTTAGTATAATTTAATACAGTATTTGTCACTATTATCTAAAATAAATTAGGCTTTCTAAAAACTTTTAAACATATTTAGGAATTTTGAATTCAATTGATTTCAAATTAATTAAAATAAATATATTGGAATTAAAACTATTTTTTTTATATTTATTTTGCATCCTAGCACTACAACTAAACAAGAGAGAACGCTATAGTCGGGTGCCCCGACTATTAGATACCCGTTACTCAGCTAAAGGGAGTGCGAGGGAGATGGAGGATATAAAACTTTGATCAGGCCTAACTTTTAAACGAATGGTCCGATTTAAAAAATTTCTTCTACATTTCGATAGGTATTGATAAACACAACAATACTGCATTTTTACTTTTCCGAAATATTTAAATTTTTAAAATCGTATATAAGCTATTGTGGGCGTTAGAGGGGGCGTGGCAATTTCTTGAAACAAACTTGCGCTGCCAAATACCAATCCTCTAGCTTCTATAGTTTCCGAGATCTCAGCGTTCATACGGACGGACAGACAGACAGACGGACAGACGGACAGACAGACATGGGCTAGATCGACTCGGCTAGTGATCCTGATCAAGAATATATATACTTTATAGGGTCGGAAAAGCTTCCTTCTAGCTGTTACATACTTTTGCACGAATACATTATACCCTTTTACTCTACACTCAAAAAATTTTTTTTCCTAAATTTTAGAAAATCGCCATAAAATTAAATTTTTTCTAAATTTTAGAAAATTTTCTGAATTTTAGAAATTGTTTTCTTGAATCTAGGAAAAAAGACCATAGAAACAGAATTTTATGAAAAACCTTTCTTAAATTTAGAAAAATGATTTTTTTTCTTAAATCAATGGTGTTTTTTCCTAGTTTGCTCTCCAAAAGTTTTCTTAAATTAATGGCGATTTCTCCATTAAATTAAGAAAAAATGTACTTCAGCCCTTCCTAAAATCTAGAAAGTCACCATAAAAAACACGGTACATTTTTTTTAATTTAAAGAATTTTTCTGAATTAAAAAAAAGTTTTTTCTTGAAAACAGAAAAGTAGAATTAGAAAATCACCAGATTTAAGAAAATCGTTTTTTATTTCTTTTATGCTTCTCATTCTTTCTTCGAAACGAAAAAGAAGAAGACTTGGGGTTAGTCCGCGGCGCGTTGCGACGACAGTTTTTGGCGTATGTATGTATATGTTTATGTGTGTTTGTGTGTATGATCGAGAATTTTCTTGTGCGTAGCTGTAACTTTTATTGCGTTGTTGTTTTGGAAATGCAGTCTCTCGCGAGAGAGTTGCTTGCGTTGCGCTGCATCTTGAACCCTTGCGCTCAGTTTTGGATGAGATTCAAAGTAATAAGTTTGTGTAGAGCCTATTTAAGAAAGTTAAAGTGGATCTTAAGAGGAATTTATAGGTAAGAATTGATAAATTTTAATATAAATTTGGTAAGTAAGTAAAAATTATGGTAGAAAGTGAACTTTTAATAGTTTGGCTATTAATAATTGAGGCCAAATATCATCCTTCTTAATATTAATTTTATTTCGATGCAGGAATAATTTCAATTTCAGGTATTGTTGATAATTGGCAGTAAGTAAGTAAATTTTAATAACAATATATTAAATATTTAATAAAAATATGAATAATTTTATTTTTATCTTTTTTGTTTTCTTTTCTCTTTTTTGTTAAGGAAATATTTGTAATGTTATTTTTCTCTTTTTTTGTTTTCTTTTCTCTTTTTTGTTTAGGAAATATTTATAATGTTATTTTTATCTTTTTTGTTTTCTTTTCCTTTTTTGTTTAGGAAATATTAATAATTTTCTTTTCGTCTTTTTTATTTTCTTTTCTCTTTCTTGTTTAGGAAATAAAATAGTAAAATAAATATGTAAGCATTTTATTTAAATAAAGAAGATTTTCTGAAAATAAAAAAAGTCCTTTCTTATTTTAAGAAAAAAGATTCTATATTCAAGAAAAGTACTTTCTGGATTTTAGGAAAATTTCTCAATTTGATGGCAACTTTTCTTGATTTTAGAAAAGTATTTCTGCTTTTCAGAAATTTTTTTCCTATATTTTAGAAAATTCCTTTCTAAAAAATACGGTAAATCGCCATCGACTGAAATTCATGGCGATTTTTCTTGATTTAATGGCGATTTCGAGCTGTTTTTTTTTTGAGTGTACGAGTAACGGGTATAAAAACTCTTAATTTAATGAGCTAGTCACTTTCTTTTCGTATTATTTTAATAAGAAATATTTGCATATTATTTTTTAATGCTCAAAAATGAGTATATTTTTCTTTCAGTGTAAAAAATAGATAGGCAAATCCCTTCGCACGTGCATTGGACCCCCGGGTTTTCCACCCGATTTCAGCCCGTCTTCGATCCTGAGTGCTTTGCATAATATTAGCACATTAACTGAGATCGAGGATCGCGCTTTGCTGCATCTTGGCGCAAATTTTCAATGGGCTTGCCATCATCAAATCGCCATAAATCGTCACATCCGAGAACCCTCAGGGGCCGTGCGCCTTTCAAATGTCATCACAGACTTTTTGCTGGCGTTTCCGTGATCCTTGGCCCCGGGAGGCTTATGAAATGCAAATTACTTTTCAATAGCGCGCTTAAATCGTCCCCCAGCCCGTCTCTCATCTACGCGCACTTTGTTCTTTGTCATCGGCCTGATGATTGCCCCTTTTAGCGCATTGGAATCGTATTTAAAAAGTCATTATCGGGCGGATCCATCCCCCTACCAGTTTCAGCGCATCAATCACTGCGCCTTTTGTCAACCTTCTTTTTTGTTGGGTCATAAAACGGTTGGAAAGTGGACGTCTTAGGCTCTTTGCATGAGATGATGGGTAGGCTAGAGTGCATAATAAGCTGGAATATAGATTTAGGGATCTCTGATGGAGGTTTTCTTATGTTCTAAGGGGTGTTAAGGGCTTGTAAAGAAAATTTGGTGGGAGAGCTACTTAGCTTTAATGATCTTTTCCTTTGGCATTATCATGGTCATGGTTCTATAAAAACAGAAGCTGAAAAAGAAATTTATTTCCTAGATTGAATGAGTTTGTTAGAGAGTTTTGTGTTAACAACATAATATTTTAAAGACAGTATTACATAGATATATAGTTTAAATACCAGGACTTCCTATGACTCACAAGACAATAAATAACGTGGTAAAGCTTAAGTGATCGCAATTACCATATTTCCGCCACCTTGAAGAGGTTACCCAACCGCTTTTAGCTGCCATCTAACTATTTTCACTCACTCAGCTATCTGCCAACCTCCATAAGCTTCTTATTTATCATGACTTTTTTTAGTGTAAATATTTAAGGTCTGACGCATACGACGGCGGTCTTTTGGAATGGCATGTGGACCTCGGGCACCTCGTCAATGGCAAAATGTGTAACCCAGCACAAATGAATCATCGGAGTCAGGCCAAAAAGACCAGCCCAGACCGCAGGGCCCCGATCGGTAGTCGGATGTTTTTAATAAGGCAAGCGACAAACAACCAGAAATTGGGTCAACCGAGATAAATACGAGTAAGTGTTGTTTAAACATACACTTGGGAAATCATTTGAAATAATTTAAAACTTGATCAAACTGATATATTCAATTATACTTAAACATGCAACTTTTATTCAATGCCTATAGCTTCTTATTTATTGAAATGGGCAACTTATTTTAAATGATATATGTACTTACTTTTACGAATAGTCCCGAAAACACTTTGGATCTACATTAAATATAGGCCCTAAGCAAACTTAAACTTTTTCACTTCCTTTGTTAGATTGAGAAACCTTTTGTAACCTTTTGAAAAACCTTTTAGGAAACTCCTTTTTAAAATTCTAAAAATATTAGGTTTTATTTAAAATAAATTCGAACAATTTATTTTAAGACCCTTTATTAGTTTATTAAAAATATTAGATTCATTTAAAATGAGTTATAAAATTTATTTATTGAAAGCTTTTCGACAAACTCAAAGATATTTTTAAAGTGCTCATTAATGGAGCCGATTTCGGGAGTTCTTTTTCGAAATTTAATACACTGATGGATGTGGGAAGGGAAAGGAGTCCCGAACAATGGCAGGGCTTTCATGCGAACTGTCAACTTGTCACGACAATTAAGCAAGTCGATGGCTATCTGGCTATCTATCGGCGGAGCATCAGGAAACGCCCACGCATGCCAGCCGTCTTAAGCGTTAAACAAATTAAATATCCGATGTGTGGAGGGAGGACTTATTGAAATACGACACCAATCGGAGTGGATGCATCAGGTAGAGGCGGTGACCCAATTCGCTCTGCACTTGCGCGACAATTTTGGTAAACACAGAACCCTGGGCTGACCCCTTACCACCTCGAGAACCCCCCATCGCCCCTTCTTTTTTGTCAGCTCCAATATTTGTTTACCATTTAGTTTATTATGCTGTGTGCGCCTTGGTTCTGCCTTGTTTGATTGCCCTTATTGGACTTCGGCTCGTTCCCCTGTGCCGTGGTGATTTTCAATTCAAGTTATGATTATTATATGTTGGGAAAGTCAAATAACGGTCGCTATAAGTCGGGCCATATGCATTCAAAGTCCCACAATTGTCGGCGATAATTTCAATTTGATGAGTTTTCAATTGGGTTTCCCAATGGGTTTTTTGATCTTTCTCGCTGGGACTCTGAGGTGTTGGGAAGCTAGTTAGAACGCCAAATGCTTAACAAATATCGTACGTTAGTTCTCTATTGTTGACATCTATTAGAACGAAGTTTTGAATAAAGCTGAATTGATGCGATATGTGCATGGGAAATGGGGTAATTGGGAGTTAGCTATAATGATATTTACCTGTGAAGGTAACGTTCTGGGAAGATTTCGTTTAAAACCAATCGTAAATTCGATTGATTTATGATTATGAAGTATTTGATTTAAAGTTTTGGCCAATACATATAAAGTAAGGGATTTCAAATGAAAACATAGATCTTATTTTACTAAGACATCTAAATTATTTTTCTTAAAATACTTTTTATTCTGGTTTAATGGTCTCTGAAGTTAAAAATGCATTTTCTGCCCTCAATCGAGAATCACCGTCGCTTCATCAGCTGCACAGTTAACCCAAAAGAGATGAAAGCGCCAAATCATCGCGAGGATTAACACCAATCGACCAGAGTCACCGGGGATCTCAGCCCACCTGAAAAATTCCCATCGTTTCACGTGATTTGTTCTGTGTCAGTTTCCTTTTCTGCGTGTGACAAATTTACGGGGAGTGACTTTCGTAAATTGCATTTTAATAATTTTTTGGAAACGCTTAATCACGTTTTATATGAAAATGGGAACATATGTGTGCAAACGCATGAATAAATGATCGCCGAGAGTTGGCTTAGAATGTTTTTATCTATAGGAAGGATCATAATACCTTGGGATACTTCTCCCCCTATGCTTCAAGTGCAAAAATTAGAAACAAGTCTCCCTGTTGTCTGCTACAGCAGATATCTAAAAATAACAAACAAAAAAGAGATAAAATATTGTAAACAAAATTTTCACTCCCCTTTTGCGCAGAAAATTCTTTCTGTTTATAAATACAACTGCCGCACGATTGTCAAAGCTGACAATTTATTTTTAATCAACAATACGCAGAGGAAAAACTCAGCCACAGTCCGCATATCTCGTGGATACTCACATCTCAGTGTCATTCCATTTTCCCCACTTTGGACAGGCATCTCGCAAATACATTTTAAGAGAGATACGGCCCTCTATTAAGCAAGGAAACTATATTAAAACAGAAGGGTAGATCACCGTCAAATGGAATTTGCGGTTGCGGATCGCTTAGTATTTCCCAAAACATTCAATTTAACTTCTTGAATTGTTCGTTGCATCCAATTTAATTAAGATTTTTAGATTACAATTATTTTATTGATCGGAAGATGTATTTTAGCTACCCCAAAAAAAGAAATCGAAAGTGTTAACTCTGTAAGCGTTGTATTCAAAATATACTAGAGGTAGTATAAAAAAGTGGTATTGACCTAATACTAAATAATTCAAATTCTATACTCAGTAGTATTAATATCATAAGAAATATTATAAACTTAATATTTTGTAGTTTCAATTCTATACCGAAAGTTTCAATTTAATACCTTCTTTTGAAGGTATTCATTTAATACTCATCTTATTGATGCAAATTTGACACCCAATAAGTGTAACAATAGTTTCGATTCTATGACTATTTTTTTAGGCTGTAAGTTATTTTGAGATTGAATATTCTATTTTTTGGCCAATAGAAGTTAAATATAATATTTTTTTTGGCGAATTAATTATAAAGTTAATACTTCAGTTTTCCGAACTGAAAAATTTTCCATCTTATGTTAAAAGGGCCTCCTATCTGCATAAGCTCCTAACCCACTTTGAAGGTGATCTCAGCGACCCAGAAGTGCCACCCAGCCAAGCGAATCGTTGGCTCCAGAGAGCCACTGGCCATCCAGCCAGATCCCCAGATCCCATCCCTTGGGCGGCTCTTTGATCCCATTTACGGAGTTGCAAACTTACTGGAGCATGGATGAGATTCGCTTTCGTTTTGCGGATCGATTTCAGAGGAGGAAGGCGAATGATTACACAGCCCCTGTCCAACCGAGGATCACACGTTTTTAGTTTTTTGGGCCAGTGCTGGTGGGCAATTACAGTAATCCCAATTAATACGCGGCAGTTGATCGGTTTCCTTCGGATCGTTTCGCTGCGAGATCGTACAGATGTGGCGCGTGCTGCATGCCACCCCAGTATCGTATCGCATTGTATCCGTATCTTTTTCTTCTGCTGGCCTATACTCGCCCATCGGGCCACACTTATTATTGTCCATCTATTTGTCTTTGATCAATCTCTGCAGTTGCAGTTGGGTTCGCAGCAGCGGCGGCCAGTAGCTGAAAGCCCCGGACCCGCAATTATAAATGGCAGCCAGCCCGCAGAGTTGGCCACAATAATTGCCCCAAAGGGGAAATCGGCAGCAGTAACTACTCCAACTTTGTAGCCGGCTGCAGACACGCTAACAACTGTGGCGTTTTCCTAGGCGGTCGTACAATATGCGAGGCGTTCTATGACTTTTATCGCACAGTTCTAACTAACTGAGGAACTCTGTGAGGGATCCACTCCTCAAAATAAAATAACAAACTATCTAACCGTTTTTCTTTCTTGATTCAGGTCTAAAGCAATTTACATCACCTATAAGTCATCAACTGATTTACAAGGAAAGCCCATTAAAGATGTTAATTTTATATGAACTGCAGATCTAACTGAACATCTCTCATGACAATAATGAATGATGAAGAGTCTTTACTTCCATATATTAACCAGATGGATAAAGTATTGCAATCCTATGAAACCTAAATGTTTTATATACTCGAGAGAGAACTTTATCCTACAACTTTGGGTTACCCCAATTACAAGGGAATATTTTCCCCTTGCAAATCATTGTTTTCCTACCCACTGACGAATCCTGAGAATCTTCCTTAAGAACCCCTCGGTGTGGCATACCCAAAATCAATGCACTTGGCCAAATCGATCGAGCCCACTTAAATATGGGTTGTGCTCTTGGCCTCGAATTGCGATCGGGTTCGATGTTGGGTCTGCGGCTGCATCCCCATACGTGGCCCGGCCCTTTCCCCACTAACCTGGCCAAGCTCAGGCATATAATTTCGTTGACGCGCAGAATAAATGATAAATGCAATCATTATAAGAAACACAGCCATTGCAGAGCAACGAAAACCTGGCGAACACGAACGCATGATTAAAACTTTGGCAAAGATGTGAAGAGATGGGATGTGGACTGGCCGATCCACAATGGAGTTCGTATTCTGAGGCGTTGATGCGGAGCTCAGGATACTTTGTGCACTTTAAGAAATTTGGGAGTAAGTATATACATTTTTTAATTATTGAATAAAATCATTTAAGGCCATTATGTCGATTGTTTTTTACAGAAAAGAAAACTTGCACATTAAATTAATTGCTACCACTTATTTTCTGTTACCACGTTAAAAACAAAAATCATACGGATATTATCAATAACACTGTGCAGCATTTTTAATGCTTTTTAAATTTACCTCGGTGGATGCTATATTTTTGGATTCGTTACGAATTCCCAAGTTAAACTGCGTTTTCCAAAATGTTCTCTGACGCAAGGATTCTTAGCAAAAGGACCTCAAAGTTCGAAAAATGCTGAAATTGGCCAACATTCCGGAGCTCTCAGAGGTAAACGGATTCATAGTTTGATTCGATGTTAAAATCTTTTAAAAGATACGCTCTTTATCTTTCAAACCCTATACTTAGAATAATTTTAGAATTTTTTTAAAGGGAGAATCAAATACAGCTGCGGACAAAATAGTAGTCATTAAGAATTTTCATCAGACATCGATCAAAATTTAATCAATTTTTTTTTTAAAGAGAGAAAATGCGATAAAAATAATTTATTTTTAAATATGGACGCATCTGAGTATTGATGAGTTGCTAATCTGCTAAGTAAATTACTTAAAAATAGAAATAGTAACTAAAGTTTTTTTTAATTTCTCTGAGTGTCGGGACTGGGGACCATCCAATGCGTGCGGCCGGTTTCACCCCGATCCCTCTGAGTTCGATCGTGATACGCTGACCGAGTGCAGCGCGAATGTTTTATGACCAGTCCCGACCCAGCCCGGCATAATTTGTTAGCCCGGCCGAGTGGTCCGAGGATGCTGGATCTGGATTTGAATCTGGGGGCCATGCCTCCTCGGTCCTTTCCTGTCCGCCCCCTTTGCACAGAAGCTGCTCGATTGCGTATAATTTTTTTCGTTTCTGTTTCTTTTTATTTTTATTTTATTTTGGGTTTCGCTTCTTCATTGGCATCATTTGCCTGCGGGGCATAATTTTTGATGGGCTTTTGTGTGCTTCTTTGGAACCCAAAAGCCAAAAGAGATATTGTAGCGGGTTGTACCCTACCTGGCTAAAAGCAAGATTGTTTGGTTAAAAAATTGTTTTTGATAATGTACCAAAAATATGTTTTCCAAAAATTGAAGTGAGAATTATCATTTACCGTACCTTACATTTTCTTAAAAATAAATATTTTTGAAAATATCGAAAATGGCGAATTTTGTATATTATCGACTACTTTTTTTCCGAATATTTTTAAGAACTCTGAACATATTTAATTTATTAATAAAATAAATAATATGAGAATGATGGAAGAGTTTCACCGAAATTTAACCACTTCTATATAAAAACTTCAAGAGATTTAAGGGTATTTCCTGCCAACTTAGTCCAACCACTTGCTCCACTTTCTGTGCGAGTTCCAACAGCCCTTCCATGCTCATCAGTCTGAAACTCCAGGCCGCTTCTCAATCGCTTTTAGTGGACAGTGCGCATTTGCTTATTCCCTCGCATACGATCAGGAAATATGCTACACATTTTCACTTTATGAAGTTCCCTCCCCAGAACCCCAAACCCCTTTTCATAACCTCGGGCACCACAGGAGCAGCAGCGGTTGAAGCGACAGCGAACGCCCCTCGGGCCTCAAATGTCGGACTCAGCATGAATATTTTATTTGGCGAAAAAAAGGTTGGATGGATCCAGCTGAGCTACACGCAAAGAAATATATATTTGTTATGATCGATACTTAAGAACAAAACTCTTTCATCTTACTTACTGTTTTTCTGTTCTATTTTTAAAAATAAATATGTTATTTGTTATTATACATGTTTTTAATTCTTTATATTTATTATAAAAGTTCTCAGAATTGGGTTCTGTGTAGACTGATGGGTAGGGTGAGGATTGGTTTAGGGATAGCGATTGCGATTGGGGCCTGGGCCCGGGACTGGTATTGGTCTTGTCTGTCATGGACATGGGGCGCTGATGAACGTCGTTTCGTGTCTGGCATCTTAAGGTTGCCGTTCTGTACCCTGCACTTCTAAGGGTTTCGGGTATGTTAAAACTATAAAAATACTGCTAATATATTATTAGAAGAAAACTATAGACTTCTGAGAATATGTTACTTAGCTTTTGTCAAAAACAGTTGTTTGTTGACCTAAGTAGAGTTTATATAAACTATATTTAAGTTGTGTGACTAAAATGATCCTCAAAGGTTTTCAAGATAAAGATTTTTATAAGTCGGAGTTCTTTTCTTAGAACCATTTGAACTATTTATTTTATAATTTTGAAATTTCGAAACCTTTTGTAACTTATAATTCTTAACTCTAACCTTAAAAACAAAATATCGAAGGTCTTGAATACAAGTAGTTTGTTTGACCATAGGGTGTTTTTCCTCGAGATCTTATTTTTCTGTGATCTTCCTTTTTTCGTTGTTGTTTGGTTTTGCTTGGCTTGGTTTGATTTGATTTTTTGCCTGGCAATTCTTGGCTGCGCTGTATTTTATGCTCATTTAATCTCGCTGCGCGTTTTTAACACATTTAAGGAGTTTCTCGGGAAAGGGTGGGGTTTGCGGGGAGGAGGAGGCAGAAACAACCACATCATCGATTATGTTGATCTTTTTTGTAGCGTTTCATTTCGCTGTCCGTCTCTCTGTCTCCCTTACTCTGCCCTGTCTCTTGGCTCCAACCGATTTTTTGTTTAACTGCGCACTTTTTCTGGACCGTCGGTGGGAGGGGGAGGGGCGGGGAAAAGGGGGTTGGGGGGTCAGACAATGGCCGAGACGAGAGGTGGCTCGCTACCTGTCTTACACAAAATAAACGCACCAGGTTTCTGCCCATCCCCTCCTATACACCGAGAGAAAATAATATTTATATATACAATATTATATTTAATTTAATATTCTCAATTTTGTTTCTATCATTAAAAAAGTGGGGTAAGGTGGTCGATTATAAATAAAATTATGTTGCCAAGCAATTCGTCGAAAGAGTAAATATAAACAACTTTATTTTTTCTATAATTAGTTTTAACTTAAAACTTTTAATTGTCTAATATAAATTAGTTAATTTCGATTCCGATTATAAAAACTTATGACTAGGAATATCAAATATTATTTTAAAAATAAAAAACCTATGCCTACATATTACACACTTTAAAGGTGGCATTTAAAAACCTTTGTTCACATTATTTCGGAAGACCCACCATTTTTGCTCACTGCTTTTTCCCTCCTTAACGTTTTCTCTGTCTTTGTAACATAATTTTTCCCTTCCCTCTCTGTTTGTTTCCAGTTTGGAAACCCTTTAGGCGCTCATTGTCAGCTCAGGTTCTTCGATTCTGTTTTTTTGTGTTTTTTTTTTAACGAAACCAGATAAAAAGCGAAAAAACGAGAAGTGAACAAACTGCCAGAGATATATGATTTCTTATTGTAAATCATGACATTTTGTTGCTTTCTGGCCCGGTAAGTTGTCTGTTTTCTGGCTACCGTTTCGACTGTTACGCCGTGTTTGATTTGCGACGGGTAAAACGAACAGATGGACGGACGGTCGTATGGGTACCGAACCCACGCGGCGTATTATGAACGCTATGCAATCATCCCATCTCACAAAATAAGGTTAGCAGCAGGAAAGAATGGATCCTACATAATTTAAGAATCATTCTTTAGTATTTATTTCAAGGAGTTTTGATTAATTTATTTCTGGATAAAAGTGAAATTCTATGCAAAGCATTGTGTCAACCAAATCCTAGACCTCTGGTTAAAACTGTATTATTAAAATAATATTATTATCAACTTTCATTTTTGTCATTTTAATGTGTTACTTAAAAAACCATAACAAAATGTAATCTATTTTATGAGCAACACTTTAAAAAAAAAGTAAATTTTCTAATTATTCTTGGATATCCGAAAACCCCACTATGTACTACAAGTTTCATCTCTCTCTCTGATGGTAGTTTACCCTCATTATAAGCGATTATTCATGCTCAATCGGAGTCATGGAAACCCCTCAAAGTGGCCTTCTTCTCCGACTTATTCGAGCTATTTAAACTCTTTGAACTACTCGACGGACCCTATCCTTTTGGTACACAAATTACCCCAATTCAGGTGCTACGGGTAACCCTTTTTTCTTCTTGGGGGAAACTGAAACAAAATGTAAATAAAATGGCCACAAAAGGGGGTAAAGCGACGAAAAGAAATATTTGCCCGCGGCCAAGTTTCACTTTGACACCTAAAGTGTGCGCGCATACCCCCTATATGAGAAAACCCCCTTTTTCCACACCCTCACACCGCATTTTCCAACCCCTCCCACCAGCTGCCCTTGATGCGGCGCCCCTGTTCGTTTATTTTAATTTTTTGTTCGCCTGCGCTTTCGTTTTTCAGAGAGCGAAAAAGAGGGATTTTCTGTTTTGGTTTCTCCTCCAGCCAACAGGCCACATTTGCTGGCACCCCCGACTTTTCCGCTTTTCCGCCCACTCTCTGGCCTCCCAGTTGGCTCAATGCTCAATAGGTCTTGCGCTTGATAGGTCAGTGACCCACTTGGATGCGTTGTTGTTGTTCACCATCACCATCATCATCATCATCATGTAGCTGATGATAATGACGTTGGGATATGGCTCCGGATGATATTGCTTCAAATGGCAGGGGAACAAGGGTCAACACTGGCTATGTTGCATTCTAAACGATTTTAAAATTAATCTATTTATTTTCCTTAAAAAAATGATATCGATTGTTTACCATTGTATTAAAATGGTTTTATAAGTAGTTTGTTATATCTTTTGAAATCAGGCACTGTAGTTAATGATTATTAAATAAGGTTATGTCATAAGTTTTTTTTTATATCCTTTAAAAATTTCCAATTGAAATTTAATGTTGAATTTCAAAACATTCTTTGTTTTTAACAGTTCATTCTCTTAACGATTAAATTTAATATTTTTAAATTTCAAATTTTTGTTTTACCCCGTAATATGGTAACCAATTATTGACTTTTGGAATGGCTATTATAAAAACCATGGTTAAGTTTCATTTTAAACCTTAAATAGTTAAATAACTATTTATTGTTTTAATAATATGGGGAACATATGAGATCTAAATGGTAATTCTTTGAAATAGCGACAATTTAGTAATAAATCTAACCTTGTTTGGGCAACCTTTTCAAATGTTCACTTCTGTACAAATAAATACTCAAATTCAAAGGTGTGGCTCACTGTAACCCCTTTGCCCCGCCCCCTTTTGGGCCTGCGGTTGCGCCCCTTTCGCCCCACCACCGCCCCCTTTTCAGCGCAGCATCAAGTTCCCCACAACATCATCATCGGGTTCTTTCCCCCGATTTCTTCCTTTTTTTTTTTTTTATTACTTTTTTTTTTTTGCTCTTTCCACAAAGTCAACGTTCTTGGCGTTTTCGCAGCTGCTTCGCTTTGCCATTGCCCCTGAGTGGGGGAAAGAGATGGGACAGGGAGGGAGTGGGACAGCCTATGCTGGGTTCGTTTGTATGGGTGTGTATCTGTGTGTGCTTGGAGCTGGCCAAGATTGCGGCACATGTGACGCTTTAGTCGCGTGCTGCCTTTCGCTCCTCATCTGCTCCTACTGGTTCTTCTTCTTTTTCGTTTCCACCATCTGCAGGGCCTCCGGCACTAAAAAAAAAGAATGTATGCCAAAAGGGATAATAAGAATTATTATGGTTTACTTAAATTTTTAAATATTTAACTGTACATAGTTCAGTACATAACATACATAGATTTAATGTTGTAGAATAGGTGGTTGAATGGTTTTTATTTTTACATCTATTTAGTGTAGTGTACTCAACTTAAAAAAAAATCTTAAAACCTCAAAAATTAAAATTTTAATAAATAATAATTGCTTCAGCATTAATTGTTTACATAGTATTGTATTGTAAAATTGTTTTCCGTGTATGCAACTTCTGCCGCGCGCTTCATTTGCAGCCACTGCAGTTGCAATTGGCATGGGCGGCGAGAAAGGGGTGGTGGTAGGGAAGGGGGCGTGCTGCCTCTGCCTTATCAAGAGCAGGTCATCAGGAGATGGCAGATGCTGATTGCAGGAGGGGGGCTCAGTAAAAGAAATGAAAAATGGGTGGCCATAGAAAGTGTACCTTCTTCAAGGGAATAATATTTATGCTGCTGGAAAGCGAGTTCGAGGGGGAAACTTGGGCTCTAAATCAATAAATTGATAGGGGAGTGACATCCACATCCTGGAGACTCTCTATTACACATCGACGATGGGCCTGTTGCCAGAATCCAAAGCACAAGTACCCCCAATAAAAAAATGTTCTAATATTTTCATAAACCGTAACACAGCAGTCGTAGTTATAACATAAGATACTTGTATAGCAATTTACAGTGGTTCACAGCTTATTTCAACCAGTTTACACCAAAAACTTTAACATCCCATAAAAACTAAACAAAACATGTTATCAAAATAATTTAAACGCAGAATACATCTATGATGATACACATTAGTGTTTAATAATTGTATAATTTTTTAAATATTTTACAAATATTTTTGATGAATTAATTACAAAAAACGGCCAAAAAAAAATCCCACAGCTTATTTCAACCAGTTAACCAAAAAAATCGAATAAATTATCATAGTGGCCAATAACTTTTTTTGTAATTTGGCATGACTACCCTTTTGTTTACCAACAATTTAAAGTTAACTTTACATGGATACAATGCCTTTTGTTGTTGTTGCCAAGTAAAAACTACTCTCGACCCTTGGAAAGGACTTTTGGCGTAGTTTCGTCTAAAAATATTGTATTTTCGAACATTTTTTCGTTATGTGGACTTCCAATTTTGTTTTGTGGAAATTTTAAGACACCTTTAATTCATAATCATTAGCTCTCGACAGCTCTGGATGAGCTAAATCTGCGAAAAAATATGCACTTCCCATGGGTCATTTCTTTAGTTAAATCAAAAATTAATTTATATTTTTAGATCCTTTGAGTTTTTAATTCATTTACCCTTTAGGATGTGAAGATGAACTCAAATCTTAATCGCGGAGTAAAAAAAAAAATATGAAAGGACCTGCTTGACACTTATAGGCCCAAATCAATAAGCGTTCGCCGTTAGACTTTAAAATAGCCATTTGACTCCCCAATTTAGGCTCGTAATTGGGAATTCCCCCGCTTAGATATATTTTTTCGACTCAAATGTATCAAAATTCAATTATTTCTTTCAAATACATTTATTCAAACATACTAAGGACCCTAATAGGTGAGTTTCTCGTGTGTATCCAAATGAGCCCTAAGCCTAGCGGCGAACGCTAATTGTATCATCATAGATGTATTCTGCGTTTAATGTTATTAGTTTTTATGGGATGTTAAAGTTTTTGGTGTAGACTGGTTGAAATAAGCTGTGAACCACTGAATCTCCAAAAAATAAGCTCGAGGGATATTCAAGCAATCCGATTCTTTCATTCTGATTCTTTCATTTTGAAACATTAATAAAAAATTAATATTAATAATCGTAAGAAAGCATGTTTCCGTTATGGAAAAACAAATGTATCTTTCTATTAGTCATACATACTTAGTTTTCTTAATACTAATTACGAAAGTAAGAGCCATTTGATGCTGTCAAGTACATTTTTTTATCGTATTGTTTAAAATTATGAATTTCTAAAATACTTTACATATTTTGTACATGTTTTAGTTATTAACTTTGTGGCTCTTTCCCTTTCACTCCTCGGCTCGTCCTGTCTCTGTCTGTGCGTTAACTTTCCCGTTTAAGTGACGATCGCGAGCGCTTAATTTAACGGTAATTTGTGTAGAACCGTCTACCGCTCCTCCGTCGCCCGTCTCGCTCCCACTTCCTGCCATCCCGCTCTGCTGAGGCCGCTGCGCAGGCGCACAATTTACTGTTGTTTAGCCTCCTCCTAATTGATTGCTCCCGTTGTTATTGTTATTATTGCCATTGTTGTTGTTGTTCTTGCTGCCGGCGGCTGCTACTTATTGCAAATATGAATTTATATTTATTTTTATTGAAGCGAGCGGCAGCGTTTTCGTCACAATTTTTTGCGTAGCCAGCCAGAAATAATAGTAAACTCGAGTTGAATGCAGAAATTTATTTGTTTTCATTGTTGTTGGGCTGCAGAAATTGTGTAATAAATAATTTACGCTCGCTTTTGCAGCGTGCCACATAATCATATTCAATAATAATAAAAGCAACAGCAAAATGGGCTGGGCCCCAGTTAAGAGGGTTGCATAGCCGTCTCTAGAGCGGAGTGGAGGAGCGAGAGGGATGGAAGAGTGGAGCTTGTTTGGGTCGCTGACCCAGAAATGTCAAACAGGGAAGTCTTTTAATTTTTATTTCTCCATACTCCATTTGTTTTGCCTCTATCGCGTGGTGAGTTGATTTGTGGGACTTCAGTTTTGATAGGACTGGAGATTTTTTAAGTGTTCTAGTCTCTTAATTTACCCATATGCATGAGGTTCTGAACTTTTCTTTCAGAATGCATTGTAATCAGAAATGATAAATCTAATGTAAGTAAATTAGTTTGTTAAAGTTTCTAAAAGTAAATTCTGTTATTATATTGTGTTATTTGCCTTAAAATAATGTATTTATTTCTTTCTTTTAATGAAATAATCATTTCTATAACTTTTCTTTGCTGTCTTTATTCGAAAAAAGTTAATAATGTTTAGTACATTCACAATAAAAAAGTATTTTAATTTTGTGAACTAATTTCTCTTAATTATGATGTGTAATTATTGGATGATAGAAATGTCGTTAAAGCTAATTACGATTCATTAATTAATCATTTGAAATATATATTATCAGAATGGCGTGTTATTAAAATTATACAAAACAAGTCTTGGAGTTGATTTCATCACCACCATTCGAAGTACTCTTATCTCATTTTTAGTTGGCCTGTACAATCATGAAAAATTGACAACACCCCCACCCCCTCCTATCCAATTCACCGTATTATTTGTTTGTTTTTCTGTATATGGACCATGGTAGCCAATTCGACGACACTTTTCACTCATATTACGCTTAATCAGTTTCGTATCCAAATATTTTTGTATTTTTTTTGCACTGCCTCAAGTAATTGGAGTTGCAAATGGAAAAGATATCAACAGAATAAAAAAAAACGCTAAAAAACATAAGCAAAGCTGAATAAAGACAAAGAATAAATCACAAAAATCGAGCCCCTTTTTCTGTTTAATCCCTGTTTGCCTCTCCCTCCCCTCTCCGTTTTTCCTCTTTGCTTTGGACTTCTTCGCATGTTGCATGCTCGCTCATGTTCATGTTTTTTATGTTTTTTTGTGCATGTGTGTGCTTGAATTTCATCATCTTCGGAAATCCTTGCATAATGTATGTATCTTGAGTCGCTAGCTTATCGTTATCGCACTTTGCCGGCATATTTTTGACCTTATTTACCTTGCATAAGGTTCTGAATTGTTAATTAAATAAATAGATTTTTCTAAACATTTGATTTTCACAAAGTTTGTTTCTGGTTTATTTTAAATAAAAAACCAATGACAGAATAATTTATTATTTTAAGCAATTTATTAGTGTAATAAGTATAACCAACATTTTTTTTACATTATTTAATACTTAACTTGTTTTCATAATCCTAAATTATTTACAAAAACTGATTTAATTTACAATGCTTACATTACATTAAAATGAACTGCATTTATGACAATTAAACGTGCCATCAAACTTAAATTAAATGCATAAAAATGTTTTACGGGTATTTCGTAATATTTTTCAAGCATTTTCGCGCGCGAAGTTGTGGAAGACAGAGAAGGAGTTAAAGAGAGAAAGAGTGAGAAAAAGCCTGTTTATGAGAAGAGTGGGTGGGCGAGGGGAGGGAAGGAATAGAAGAAGAGAGCAAGAACTGGTTTTTCATGTTGCCCAGTCAATTTTTTGATATATGGTGAAATTGAATAAAAAATAACCAATATCCAAATCCGAAATATTAAAAAGCAGGCAGCACTTTGTTTTTGATATTTTAGATTCAAATGTATCTCATTTTCGGCTGTTACTTTAAAAAATCCATATCTGTCTTAATGAACATAAAATGTTAATGTCTTTAAAATGTTTTCGTTTGTAACTTTTAAATCAAATAATAAACAAATACAAAATTTAAGAAGTTACATTCTATGTCTTACTTAGATACATTTTATAATAATTTGAAGAATAAAAAATCAATTAATATTTAATTTTTATTATTTATTATTTATAAAAAAAAAAAACAAGATATTAAAATGTGTGTTTGTATGTAGTTAAGATCACTATTTCTTTTTAATTTTATGAATTTTATAATTAATATTGTTGCAGCAAAGAAAGTAGTACTATTTTTCGGAAAATAATACTCCGTTTTTCTACTACCTTTTTAATACTTTTTGATCCCCATAGAATCTACTCCCAATCCCTCCTACTCTTTCTGCTGCCTTTTAAACCTCTTAAAAACGCTCGCTCGCTCTCCCTCCGCTCTCTTTTTTAAACAAATAAAAAATCAAAAAGCAAGAGCAAAATGCAATAGCAACAACCACAAGCAAAGAGCATTGTACAATTGCAGTTTTTGTTTTGCTTTAGCGTTCGCTGAGCAGCGCAGTCGGCGTCACTGCCTCCGCTTCGCTCCTTCTGCTGACTCTTCTTCTTCTGCATTTACCTGCTCAACAAGATCTTTGTGTACCCACTCACACACACACACTGCCCACTCACTCTCAGTTGAAACGAGAAAGAACGTTCTTCCCTGGAGCATCGACTTGGCAATACCCTCTAGTCGTTTTCCTATAAAAAATATTATGATTATTGTTTGAAGATGATCTTTTTGCTAAATTTATGAGTTTAAGGGCCGTTTTCTTGGCCGCATGTTAAATTTAAAGTAGGCTTTAAACCGTGAAGACGTATGGCAATCCAAACAACAAAAAACTTTAAAAAATGCTTCTGTTTTTTTTTACGAATTCGAATATACTCCCCACTCAGTCAGTAAAAACACAAAGAGCGAGTTTTTTTTTTAATTTTTTCTCTCACCTCCCCCAGCCCTCTCCCCCGCCCACAACTACCTGCATGCATGTGCATGTGCAGGAGCGGGAGCGTGCGAGAGCGAGAGAGATTGAGATTGCACTGGCTGCGGCCTACGTTGCGCCTACGCCGCCTCTCTGCCGACGTCGCCGCCGATTCGCTGTTGCTGTAGTTTGAGGCTCCAGCGTGAACAGTTCTTTTTTAGCCGCGGAGCCAGTAAGACGTGTTTTCTGCCCTCTTTCCTTGAGTCTGCGACACGTTTTAAGTGCTCTTCCCCAATTGACAACAACAGCAGAGGAAAAAAAATAAACAAGAACCACCGTGACAAAAGTTGTTTGTGTTTTTAAATCAGTTCTAGACACGAAAAGGCTTGATGAAAAATGCAAAAGAATCCGAAACACTAACTAATCGACCGAAAACCTGACTTGAGTGTTGTTTGACAAATCGAGACAAGAGAAAACAAATCATAACAAAAACTGCACGAAAAAATGCAAAAGTTTCTAATATTCAAAATCTTGCACAAGAAATACAAAATCAATTAAAGTGAACTCTAACTGAAAGTTATACGAAAAAAGCAAAACAAACCAGCGAAGAACAATCAGAAGCAGAGAAGTGCAAACAAAGAGCAGGAAGGAAGGAAGCGGATAAGGACAAAAAGGAAGCCAGCACTCACACACACACCCACACAATGGCCGTGCCCTTTTATTTGCCCGAGGGCGGCGCCGATGACGTAGCCTCGAGTTCATCGGGAGCCTCGGGCAACTCCTCCCCCCACAACCACCCACTCCCCTCCAGCGCATCCTCCTCCACCTCCTCCTCGGGCGTGTCCTCTGCCTCCTCGGCCTCGTCCTCATCGTCGTCCTCCGCCTCCTCGTCCTCGGACGGCGCCAGCAGCGTCGCCTCGCAATCGCCGAACACCACCACCTCGTCGGCCACGCAGACGCCGATGCAGTCGCCACTGCCCACCGACCAGGTGCTCTACGCCCTCTACGAGTGGGTCAGGATCTACCAGAGCCAGCAGAGCGGTAAGTCTGAAAAGATCATTGGAAAATATTCCAAGTCTTAACTTTTAAGAACTTGAATAAAAAGCTTGGGGCAGAACACCCAGAATTTATTTTTGGGATCTTGAAATTTCCGATTGTTTGCATTTGTTGGATAATAAGATGATAAAATATTTAATATAACCTGCACCTCTTTACATCTTGCTATTTTTCATCTTCAAAGATCATAGGATAAATCAATTCAATGTTAAGGTTAGAGTGTAAACAAAATACGAAGATTTATTTAAAAAAACTTAAAGTTACTTCCACTCTTAATATTCTTAATATCTTGAGTTCTACGGTTCCCAAAATAGGTGTCTTTGATTTTTCAGAAATAAAATTGATAAACGAAAATATTTTAAATCTCTTCCGAACATAAACTTAGCTAGAAACTAAATGTTTGATATAAAAATCAAAATATATAAATCTTCAAAAATGAATATCTATACTATCTTTTTAAATTATTAGAAGTCTAGTCAACAAATTTACTACCGATCGCAAGTAATAAAACGAATACAAAATGTTTTCTTTTAAGATAAAATTAAAATTTTAAATTATTTCCACTATTCCACCAATAAACACCTTTAAACTAAAAAAAAAACCTAAATCAGATACCTGCAGAGTAAAAACATTTTTAAAATTTTAGGAAAATATGTCAAATTTACCCATAAATTAGTTTAAATATATATAATTCATATAGTTCAACTTTTAAAATTAATTATTTTTTAAAAACTGAGCCAAAGGTAAACTAGTATTATCGGGAATTTTGGATTATTATTCTTACATTACCTACTGTCGTAATCACACACGAAATTCACAAGGAAATAACTGGGCGGTCATGAAAGTTTTTCTCATTTTTAAATGGGTCAGCAATTAGCCAAGTTGTTGTTGTGACTTTATTTGTTAACTGCTTCAGTTCCTCTTGTGCAAGTTTCACTTTTCAAGGTTGTTGACTCATCCAACGATTCGAGCAACTGCGTCAACTGCCTCCAGGTTGTTTTTGTTTTCTTTTTCCCAGTTTTTTTTTTATTTTTTGTGTATGGTCAGGTCAGCACTTTGTCAGCTTATCAGCACAAAAAAAAAGGGAGAGCGGAAGGCAACACGAAATTTGCATTAAATTACTCGGCCACACTCGAAAGGAAGCCGCAACCAAAAACGGTAATTCAATAAAAATTAATCGAACAAGTTCAAAAGGGGGAAAATTGAGAAGTAATTGAGAAGTTTTGATTGGGGGAGGAAGCTGACCAAATAAACTGGAAGTCACAAAAATGCAAAAACACAAACATGTTGGATTACTGGAGCAACGGGATCAAGTTACAATGAATTTGTAAACAGTTTTAGTTAAAAAGGTCGGAAACTCGGTAAATAGTATTTACTAAGTACAAAAAGTTATCCAGATTAAGGACAGTTTTCTCGTCCGTTTGTTAAATTTAAAGTACAGTTAAAACGGATTTTAAAACTGTTTAGTTTGAGTGCATAATGTTACTTTTAGATATAGGAAATATAGTAAATATTTCTTAGAATAACAAACAAGTGGAAAATACAAATTAAACATAGAAGTATCATATTTTTTAATATGCACTCACAAATAAAGTAATAACAGTAGTATGATATCATAGCATAAATCGATCACATTAAGATCGATTTCAAGCTCCACATGGGTAAAAAACCCCCAAACTAGGCGCATAAATCTACCGCCAATCCCGACTAAGATCTGTTAATGTGGTAAGCACCAATACAAAAAGCGAGACAGATGCAAGACAACTGCCAAGTTGGCTGTCATGCGATATTACCCGTATTTCTGGGCAAAAAATTGGGCGTGTGCTGGACCAGCAAAGAGCGGGAAAATAAAGATCTGGCCCAAAGCAGGCGAACAGAAACCAAAAGCGGCTAAACAGAGCTGGGAGCAAAGAGCTAAGCACGTTTAATTGGCACGCGCCAAACTCGAGTCGAATGTCTTACTTTTGAGTCGCTGGAGTGTGTGGCTATGTATCTGGGTATCTGCGAGATATGTATCTCAATCGCAGTGCCCGTATCTGTTACAGTTGGCTCGTTGGCTACATAACCCAAATTATTAAACGCCATTTGACCTTAGGCAACTAGTTTTCCGATTTTCCGAGGGGGCCCAACGGGTTGAGGGTGTTGGCCATTTGCAAAGTGTTTGACTTAACGGTTGTTTAAGTAGCTTTTGTGCCCGGCCACGTTGAGTGCGGTCAGTTTTTTATTGTTTTTCCATTTTTTTGCGCGCTTTTCATGTTTGCTTTGCGGTTTTTCATTCGCGTTCCTTAATTTTGTGTTGGCTGTGCATAATAGATTTTGTCGCTGTCGATGATTGCCAGCTGCGGCGGTCTAGCTCCGCCAAACAACCGAATTGTTGTTTTATTATGTTCGCTGTTTTATTTGGTTTGTTACCTTTTTCGCGACTGTCAGCAACAGTTGGTCAAGCCAAAAAAAAGAGAGTTCCCTTCTTGGGTTTGGCGTGAGTCACTTTTGGGCGTTTACATATTTTTTCGTCTTTAAAATTATATTTTTAAAATGATTTTTGTATTTCATAGTTAAAATTAAGGAAAAAACTTGAGCAAAGCTTAGCTTGTGGTTGATATTTTTATTTCCAAGTAAGTTGCTTCTTCCTTGTACTTGTTTCCCTTCAAAAGTCAAGTTTTCCACTTTATCACATTTTACCCCCATATCTTTAAACCCCCTTATCCACACACGCCGATAATGTACTTCAGTTAGCCACTCAAGTGGATAATTTATCTAATAGTGACACATCCCGAAACTAGTGAACAATGCTTAAAGCACTCGAAACAAGAACGGGATAAACTGTAGTTAACCAAGATGCGAGCACCCTTTTCCTGGTTCCCCCAGCTCGTCCATTATATGTAAGCCAGAAACACAGAATACTTTTAGCCTCAAACGCGCTTAGTCATCAGCCAGCTATCAACCCTAAAAGCCTAAAAATGCGAGGCGCAAACAACCCCGACAAAAATTCCTAAATACCAACAGAGCTTTACCCTACCAAAACCAAAAAAAAAAAACCCAGGAGGGAGCCTTTTGTTTTGGGAGAGGATTAAGCATCCAGCAGCCAAAGCATCCAAAGAGCCCAACACCCACCCTACAAACCCACTCCAAATGGCGCCCAACAAAAGGTGCAATGACAGCAGTGGTTCCTGATCAGTGATGAGAAAAGGGTACTTTAGTTTGTACCTAGTGGGAGAATACGAAAGTACTAATTCAAAATATATTCTTAGATCTGTTATAGAAACTAGTTTAAGTAAATTATACAGTAGTAACAATTACTCTTAGAAAATCTATATTTAATTGTATATAATTTATTTAGTGTAGTGCGTAAAATATAAGTAACCCTAATTATTCTGTTAGAAATGGTGTACCTATACTTTTACATCCCACTTACTAAAACTTTCAAATGATTCCTTTATCTAGTAGATGAAAGTGAACTTTTATTTTAGAACCTTATTAAACCTTATTACCTTCAAAAGTTAGTACCCAAGGTACCGAGCGATAACTACAAATAGATACTTCCCATCACTGTCTCCACCTTACCAACCCCAATTCCAATTCTCGGTTGCTTCGTTTTGGCATGCAAATTCGCATCATTCGCTTGGCTTGGCTTAATTTTTTGCTGTTGCCAACAGCTGTTTTGCTGCTAGGCGTTGTTTTTCGCTGCCGGCGTCTCTGCCGCACTTGACATTTTCAACCATTTTGTTTTGCTCGGCAACTTCGTGGATGCCTTTGCCGAGGCTAACGGTAAAGAGGCGGCATAATGGCGGCAAAAATGGCGACCCTGCCGCATCCTGCCTGGCAACAAAACACAGCTGACTGCTGCGCAGAGAGAGAGAGAGAGAGAGGATATGCCAGGAGAAAGAGAGGGAGCACTAGGGCTCCGATTAACCGCAAGTTTTGAACTCTTTTTTATTTTGTACAGCCTACCCAAAAGGGGGCGGGAAAGAGGGAGGAGAATGGGATAGGAGGATTTGCCTCCGCTTTCATCATCGTCATTTGCATCTCGATTTGCTTGGCCTGTTGCCAAGCTGATTTATACCAGGTTTTTTCCGTTTTTACTTTGCTTTTTTCTGCTTCTCTCGTTTTCTGCTTTGTTTTTGCATTTTTCGTTGTTATTATGGCTTTGCCTTTACATTGACCGTGAATTTTCGCCTTCCCTCGTTTTTTTTACAGATTTCTTTATTTTTCCTCTGCATATTGTGTTTTTATTGAGCTGCGTCTTTTGTAATTGTTTCATTTTATTAAAGACAACTGCTTTTTATGGTTTCTTTTGTCTTACAGCATAGTTTTTTATGAGTTTTCAGTGCCTTCATAAATTTAACACAAACATTTTTTGATGATCTGCCCGAAAAAACAGCTGCGACCAATCGAATCGGAAATCTTTGCTCGAATATTATTTGCTCATAAAAGCTGAAAGTAGTTGGGGAACCAAGAAACTTGTGGAACCAGCTGTGAAAAACATTTTTAAACTAAGGATTGCAAGTGTAGTGAAATACTTCTAAAAATAGATATACTTAAAGAATTAGAATTAATGAAGCTTAGGTTTTCAGGTTCCACCAACTATTCAAGCAAGAAATAGAGATACAATCTCCAGTTTGTTTACATTTCACACCATTCAGCGCAATGAACTTTACACAGTTTTCAAGTTTAAATGGCCGCCAGCTGGCACTTTGCCTAATAAGAAAAAATATTACCTGAATGCGGGTATAAACTTGACACTTTCGAGGCACTATAAGCGTCGGGAGTCGGTTGAATCGGGCTCAGACGACAGTCTGCCAGGATCCCTAAGTTGGCTTTTGATTAAGTCTCCGCTGAGGCCGTGCTAAATTGTTTGCACTGAGGCGTTTGGGTTAAGTTGGGCTGGGGGCTTCGGGGGGTTAGGAATAGAACGTGCTCAAGTTTTTGTTATGAAATTGAGCCTAGACAAGCCAGGCAAAACCCCTTCTGCGCTGACAACTCGACTCCTTTTCAGCAACTAAGGACAATGCAACTTGTGCGACACGCTCAAGGCAGAAGTGGAAAAGGATATGTATCAAAAGGCGGAAAACTAAGAACAGGATATACTGCTCGGCACAAAAACAGACGGCAGACAGCATACCTGGCTACTTGATATAATTGGCAAGCTGGCGAAGGCTCCAGACACCAGTTAACTTTCAAATTTTCCTCGCGATGAGCTCTCAAAGGAAGAAGGTGTTCTCCGATTCCCAAAAGGGAAATGTTTTCTCGGCTTTGCTGGGAAGTTTTAATGAGCGCTAGGAGAAATAGCTTTAGGGGAATCTTTCCAGTTAAATATTTAAAAAATTTTGATATATTTAAAAGAAATTTAAAATAAATCACCATATACTTAAGAACCCCTCCTATTTTCTCGCTCCTCGGGTATCGATATCCACTTCTTTGGTAAACAAATCAAATGCGCTTACTAAATGTGCAAACAAAGTGCCAAACGACAATTAAATCAACAAATAAGCTCGTGTAATTCTGTACGCCAAAGGCAGTCGGTGGGTGGGTGTTTCAGTGTTCCAGTGGTTCGGTGGGTTGGCGGGGTGCTTTGGTGGATCGAGTATAGATAACCCTTCGGGCACGCCAGCTCCGAGTGGTCGTATGGTTGTTGTGGATGACGCAGCGAAGACAGCCAGTCTGGCCCAGTCGCATATGCGATTCCCATTCATTTATTAATAACTTTTTTGCCGCGGCTGTTGAGACGTGCAGTTTGCCGTTTTGCGGCTGCAGTTTTGCTACTTTTTTTCTTCCATTTTAATTATTTTAATTGCGTTGCATCTGATCGAATGCTGGCGTACAGTTTTATTTATTGTTTAATTGAAATTTTCGCATTTACGTTGTTAATTGCAGCGTGGTGCTGGGAGGAGATTCGGTTTAATCAACTGCTAAATGCTTTTTGGTCGTTGCAAAAGGCATAAAATTTGTATATGACCATAATTTGGGGCGGAAGTTTGCAGAATGTACCTTAAAACGCTGTTATTTTATTTTAAGTTTACAGTTAAGAATATAAGGAGCCATAATTTAGTTCTGGTCTATAAAAATGCTATGTTTACCATAAATATTTTGCCTGACTATATTAAATTTCTAGCCATATTTCAAGGCTATTTTATATTTCTTTCATCTTATTTCAAGCTGATTCAGTCAGTTAAATTTTACTGCTTTTCCCACCCATTTTCAAAATGTTTCTCTCGCACACAAAACACATGCTCCAACCATTTTTTCACTCCAACCATTGCCGGAAAATCCTCTGGATCGCCGGAAAATATGCAAACAACTGCAAAGACCAAAGACTGGTGTTTCGCTCAGTTTCCTGTCAATCGATGTGCATCGTATAAGTTCTTTGGGAACGTCGTCTTATGCCTGATTTTCCTTTTGGCTTTTTATAGCCTTTTAAGCTGTTTTCCCTTTGTTGTGTGGAGTGAAGAGAGGAAATTGAAAAATTGCATTTGTCTGTCGCTGATAAAATATTGAGCAGCTTGCACATTCTATCGCTCCCTGGTTTTAGGTTTTAGCTGGGCTGTCGTGATAAGCGTTTGAGCTATTTCCAGAAAACGCTCTCATGGAAATTGGCAAGGAATGAGAATGTGAAGTGGGTGGGAGAATTTCGGAATTCTATTCAGCTGTCCCTCAAAGGGTTTCCTCATTCTTTAAAGCCGTTCTCCAACGGCACTGCAATTCCTCAAATATTTAATTAAATTCTTGCATATTAGCTTTATGTTTTTACTAATTGTTTGCGTGCTGGCCCCGTTTGTTTTGCAACCTTGTTTCGAGAAGATTACAAATATTTTAAACATACTGCGATGCGAACCTAACTGGATCATCAAAGTCTAGAATTAGAATTGCCGACTATATGGCATTTAATTTCTTACTGAGTATACTCTTGACCTTAGGCTTTATTATCAGGCATATTTGCTGACGCACGAATGCATTTGATAATATTTATTGTTGTTTGCTCTCTTGGATTCCCACAAAATTAATGCGTGAATTTGATCCAATCTGGGTTTGCCAAATCGAACAACAAAGAAACTTTCTCTTTGTTTTTGAGGCATTACGCAAATTAATTAAATTGTTTTGGATCAAAGAATCATCCTTATAAAATTTGAGGAGACTTTCTCCTTCTTTTTAACATGAATCATGGACATTCCCAAATTTGTCATTAGCTTCCGCATATTTTTTACCGTACTCTTTTGGTTGTTACAAAATTCTCGCATTCCAAAAATGGCTAATTAGCGGCTTACCAAAATTGGTAATTAACAGCGGGATGTCTGATCTACAGATTGAGAATCGCACATAGATCGACACCTGATTGACATGCAGTTCGAGACAAAAAAGCTTGATCGAATTGTGCAGGCCCCAAAAAGGCATTCAGAAAACAATCTTTTGTCATATATAGAGAACCCAGAACACAGAGTTTCTTAATCAGGAGTCGCAGCATTGTTTCCCGAATTCTCTACCAATTTCCTGAAGAGCCATTAATTAGTCACTTGCCTTGGCCATGGAGCGAATATACCGTTCGGCAGCTGTTGCCTAATTAAATCGAGGTGACAGACGTTTCAGATCAACTGAAATGTGAGTTGACCAACCAAATTAGTAATCTCGCATCGTGACAGACGACAAATCGCCTTAAATGAACGACTTCAAATGTAATTTTTGTGTTTTTTTTATTTACTGTATTGGGTTGTTGCTATAGCTCATTGTGCTTCCTCTTCGTGTGTGGGCGTTTTGTGTTAACTGTAAAATGAGTTTTTATATTTTTTTGGCCAAGTTATTCAGGTCTCCGACGTGCATTTCATGTTGTAATCCTGAGCTTTGCTTAACCCCAAGATGGAGTTCGCGGTGTGGAGTGTTCCTTTGTTCTGTCATCTTGAGCTTGTTTCGATTCCGTTTTTTCTTTAATTTTAAATTAAATATTCATCAATAAATGTCAATGTCAAGTGAAGTTGCCGCTTGCTTTGAGGGTCTCGAGATTTTGGGATAAGAGATTGCAGATTCAACAGCTTGGAGTTTTGATGGCAAAAATGAAACATGAGATTGTTGGGTGAATCCGTGAGGGATAACAAACCAAGTTGTGTTTCGATGTTGTTTACTTCACTGGCTGATTGAAGATACAATTTCTTTATAATGATTTCTGTGCCAGTTTAATCTGGAATAATCTTATATATTTTCGTAAAACGAGAGTTTTTTTATTTTACTTTGAAGAAGTCTTAATTTTAATATTATATTTTTTAAAAAAGTAGTTTCAAGATTATTGTGAATTTTACAAATAATAGAAATATTGAGGATTTGTAGGATAAATGTATTCTAAATGAGTTACAGTTAAATCTGTTGTATTAAAAATTTGTAAAATCTGTGTGATCTCATCTCATTTCCAGCCACAACTTCCTTCCTATATCTTGGCAGGGTTATAACTTCCTTCCCCGATATCTGGCCAATCCATATGGCATTTCCCATTCCGTTCCACTGACCAACTTATAGAACTCGCACTTTGCAAACTCGTTTAGCCGCCGATTCCGAAGTGCGACGCAATTGTTCGAGTTGGGCTGCCAGAGATACGAGTACTCGAACCCGTACTCGTATTTATTCAGACTTGCCCGTGCGGTGCGGTGACTCTAGTATATTTTTATGTGTAGTTTTCTTATATATAAACTTCAAGGTTATAATGAGCAACATATGCTGCGGGTACACCAGAAAACTGAAACTGCAACTGCAACTGCAAATGCAATCAACTGCAAAGGCACAACTAAAAATGCATTTCAACGTTGCCGACGACGATTTGTTCTTTTGTGTGGCAACTAAAGCGAGGCATTTTTCACGTTTTTCCGCTGCCTCCGAGCTGTTCTTGAGCTTTTTCTGAGGCGTTCTGCTTAGTTAAACTTTTGCCTGATTGATGTTTGTCAGCTGCTCAGCTGCCCAGCGGCCTTAGAAATGGTTGCAACATCGCCTAGAACCGATGGAGAATTAAAGTGAATTATACACATAATTGCATTTTTTTCAGTCTCCGTTGTTCTGTCCAGATGCGACTGGTACTCGGTACTCGGTACTCGTAATTCAATTAAACATTTTGCACATATTGTCGCCCGTGGAAATATACTCGTAAGCGAATGCAGCAGTTCGAATAAAAAACAATACTCCTAACAATTGGTCACGTTTCGTCACCAACAACTGCAGTGCCCGCATTGAGTTGTGATCATAAAAGTTGTTGAGGTGCCGCAGATGATCGGACCTAACTGCCTTATAGAGATGGCCAGGAAACGCCTTTTAGAGATCTTGAATATTCGAATATATTTGAAAAATAAATATTCTAAATGGAAAACTACTAAAGATGGTATTTAATTGACAAATTAACACTTCTCTGCGTGGTGAACCCAAAAAGTATTTATTAACCAAATTAAAACACAAAACGGAGATTAATTAAGCGTTAATTGAATTAAGTTTAATCAAGTAGTTTTTAGCCTAACAGAAAAGAACACAAAAAATCAGATAAAATGATTTGTTCTGAGATTTTAGATAGTAAGCAGATAACATTGTTACACCAAGTCACCCTTTAAATAGACAATTTAAAACATTCCCACCTAATCAAAGATTAAATCACAGTTTAGATAGTTTGCTTGCGTATTTTTCCGATCTTAGATTAAATCACAGTTTAGTAACCCATGGCAATTTATGCGCTATCCGATCACTTGGATAATTTACATTGACGCTGCACCGCTTGTGCCAGCACCGAATGAAAATATATCTCATATGTAAATGCGATAGCAAACGAAATGAGTTGGTAAATAATTTTCCACACAATTTGCAATTAGTAATAACATTTTTATCGGACTTTGACGTTCGCTGTGGTTCGTCAATTTCATCATAAAGGCAGTACACCGCGAGAAGTGATCAGCAAATAGATACTTATCCTAATAAATACTAGAAAAAAGGAAGAGATATCGATATTTTCGATACTTTGCCAATATCGATTCGATAATGTTAATGTTTTGAGGGGAAAACACTAATGAAATGTCGAAAAATATCACACTGTCTATATTTTTTCAAGCTCTACAATGTCTACCCTAAAAAAATAGAATCTTACTAGCAAAACATACCTTAAATATTTATAATAATATATTTGTTATTGCAAGGACATTAGCCAAAGGGATGAGAATTGTGGTGGCATTTGTTCTCGGTGTACCCGCATCGCCATGGCATGGCTAGTTATATAAGTTGGCCAGGCAATAATGATCCCTGCCGTTGGCTTCGCTTCGTTTCTGAAGCTGAAGCCGATGGTGAAGCCAAAGCTGGCAGATTTTCAAGGTTAAAAGCGACTTTGCGATGGCGCGCGGTGAGCGCACGTGAGTTACCTCAGCTGCTAGCCAGCGAACTGCATAGCAAACTAGTTTCAAATGCCTGGCAGTGTCTTACAGATACAGATGCTAAGGCTGCGGCAAAGGAGTGGCTCTTAACTCGCTTCACTTCGGTTCGGTTCGGATCGGCTTGGCTTGGCCTGGCCTGGCATGCAATTAAATACAGATTTTTTGCGCTCTTGCAACTGCAACTGCAAACGCAACAGCTGTGGGCTCGTTTCGATTCGTTTCGAGTTCAAGGCTATTGGGTCAAATTGCAAATTAGTCGCCTGCAGGTTGACAGTGAGTGACATTATTGTGTATCTGCAAACTGACCACCGACAAAGAGGCAAATGCAGAGGCAGACAGACAGATGGATGGAAGTATCGGCCAGATTGTCGGACATTCCCCGCGGTAATGGGTAATCGGTGAGATACTCGTACTTCTGCCGCCGGCTGCTGGCGATTTGTATAAACTTTGCATTACAATCAATCATTTGTCGCTGGGCAATGGCTTTTTAAGTAAGTAAACATTAGGAAATCATACAGATGAAAATGTACACCCAACTAATGGGGAGCTCACAATTTATGCGCATATCAAGTGGCCAGCTTAGCAGCGCATTTACCTATCAACGCTTTTGTTGTCGATTTGCATGAAATGGCAAGTGGGGAAAAAAGGGGAATTCAAACAGAAGACACAGATACGCTTCTCGTTACATGCATAAATGATGCTGAAGCTGGAAGATCCCTCTGCCAGATACAGATACTTTTCGAGTTGGGCCACTCAAGTGGATGCCAAGAGCAATGTTTGCCAAAGATACAACAAAAAACCCGAAAATACTTTGGAGCAAGTGAGCTCGAGAATCGGCAATGACGTGTAAACAACTGAGATACAAATGTATCTTCAGGCGGCTCGTAAGATACTAAGATACTTAGCGCTGCGAATAAGTGGAATATTGTTTGCCATTGTTCATGGATATATTGTAAAAATGGAAGAAGCGCCTACATGTCGATAAAAAATGTGTATTTGGGAAGTTCATATAGTACGTTTATATTGATGGTTGGTTAATTTACAAAATATTCCACATCAATTTACGAAGTAAACCTTTAATGACTAGTTTTATTGGTAAATACGCCATATTACTTAATTAAGGGACTACATCGTTTCATATAACATCTTATTCGACCATTTATCTTGAAAACACCATTTTGTGGTTTCCTGCTGCACCGGCATATGAAGATATTCCATTTTAATGTGCACCGAAGCCTGTAACTGCTGGGGGCTACCAGGTCGTTTTATGGGCGGCTTTATGATCGCCGAGGACTTGCCATAATTACGGCAGGTTTTACAGTCAGTCGGCTAAGTGGCAGTTGGCAAGACAATGCGATCGCCAGAGCCCCGACCTTAGACACTTCCCTACATTGTCACTGACTCAAGTCGACTTGATTCCAGACCCGGCCAATGCCACCTTTGTTTACCTCATCCATTGTCGGGTGATCTTTATTACGGGCATAAATAAGTAAACAGTGCATCGTCAAAGGGGTGAACTAATTTTAATTATTATGCAAATATAATTACTTTTTATTCTTAGGGAATTTATTGCAAACTATAGGTACATATTTAAAAAATTCATATTATTTTAAATTTTAATACAGATCTAAAAAATATTCAGATAAACCTTTTTATAAATTCTTATAAATTTACATATACACAAAAAAAAACTTGATAAAATTAACCAATATATGTAAAACAGTCCCCAACCACAAAAATTGTCAATTCTTCCTATTAAATAGTTACTTCTACAACAACAAATACACACAATTAGCAAATACACACACCCAAAGCAAAAACAAAATACACGTAAATTTTTTTTTAGTTACTATATTTTTTGTGTGTATAATTAATTTTATTCTAAAGAAATTTATTGCAAACTATATTTAAGAAATTAATATCATTTTACATTTTAATACAATTTAATAAATATTCAGATAAACCTAAAAACTTACAAATTTACAAATAATCAAAACGTGTAAAATACCTATTGTTTCTGATTTTTTATTAAATACCGATTGTATTTTAATTAAAAATACCTTCCTTTCTCCTTGCAGCCCCGCAAATCTTCCAGTATCCACCGCCGCCGAGCCCCTCTTGCAATTTCACAAGCGGCGATGTGTTCTTTCCCCACGGCCACCCGAATCCGAATCCGCACCCGCGCACTCCCCGCACCAGCGTGAGCTTCTCCTCCGGCGAGGAGTACAACTTCTTCCGGCAGCAGCAGCCGCAGCCACATCCGTCGTATCCGGCGCCATCGACACCGCAGCCAATGCCACCGCAGTCAGCGCCGGCGATGCACTGCAGCCACAGCTATCCGCAGCAGTCGGCGCACATGATGCCGCACCACTCGGCCCCCTTCGGGATGGGCGGTCCCTACTACGCCGCCTACACGCCGCCACCCACTCCGAACACAGCCAGTGCGGGCACCTCCACCTCGTCGGCGGCCTTCGGCTGGCACGGCCACATCCACAGCCCCCTCTCGTCGACCTCCACGCCCCTGTCGGCGCCAGTGGCGCCCAAGATGCGCCTGCAGCGCAGCCAGTCGGATGCGGCCAGACGGTGAGTAGCCAGCAATGCAGGGTGCCAAACGAACACAATGCCTGGGAGGTGTGAATACAGATTCATATAGAAGAGCTTTCCCAATATGAGGTGTACAAAAATGGATTTAAACTTGGTTTAGTAATAAAATCAGGAAGCAATTATATGAATTATATGATATCCTGAGATTGAGATAACAAGTTGTAATAATAATTAAGATGATCAGGATTATATTAGGAAAAATATGCTATTATAAAGTTAGCTATACCCAAGCTTTGCAAATAATTCAAACTAAAGTAGCGTGTGTAATAGCAAGATTATTTAACGCAATCTGAGCACCTCGCCTCCCTCCCGAGACCCCTATTCCAATTCCAATTCCAATTCCCATGACACTACGCCAAGTTTTTAATTAATGAAATCGCAAAGTTGTCGCTGGATTATGCGCACACACAAGAGGCGTACATACAGTGCCATACAAATCCGAACCGACTGATAATTGCTCATGACGTTCCCAAGTCACTCGTCTATATATTCAGCGATATTTATAGTGCCCATTATGTGTCTCTTCCCACAGCAAGCGATTGACCTCGACGGGCGAGGATGAGCGCGAGTACCAGAGCGATCATGAGACCAGTTGGGACGAGTTTGGCGATCGCTACGACAACTTTACGGCCGGACGGGAGCGCCTGCAGGAGTTCAATGGACGCATCCCACCCCGGAAGAAGAAGAGCTCGAATAGCCACTGCAGCGGCAGTAATAATAATCCAGTCTGCCCAAGCCAGCCCAATAGTGCATCATCGCATGGGGAGAGTGGTGCCACCAATAGCCACGTCAGTCAGCAGCGACAGGTGGAGCGGGAGCGACAGAAGGCGAAGGCCGAAAAGAAGGTAAGAAATGGTTACCAATCGAGGATAGAAATATTCAAAAATATTATTCAGTATATGATATATTTAGAAGGGAATTTAAACTGACAGGCCCCCTCTATGCGAAAGTCACTCCCTCCAACCAAGCAGCAATTAGAATAACAAGAGGAGATAAGTTGGGGAGTTCATTAACTCGGGGCTTTACACATCTGCTAGCTAGCAGCTCGGCTGCCTCAAAAGCCGTGGCACGTGGCAAACATTTTTCAAAGGCTCAACCAGAGGAGCAGTGCTAAAAATACGCGCCAAGGAATGACAAATTGCCACACGCGAAAGGAGTCGCAGATTCAGATGGAGATACGCTGGCAAATGTATCTGTATTTAGTAGAGTGTGGCCTGGGCATGTATAACACTTTTTGCACATGCTAAATGTGCGATAAAAATTAATTGCGCAGTGCGGAGAGAAAGAGTCGCTCATGTCACTTGTCTCTTCTCCTCTCGTCTCCTCCCGCCTCGCTTTATGTTAATCAAGGCAGGCGCCTCTATATAACCATATATATCCCCCTTAAGTCGGGCCTTTGTGACGGCCCTCATTGAGCTCACTTTTTTACGCGTCGCGTTTTTTAGTTTTAGTTTCTTGAGCTGCGCGTTTGCCTGCGCAATTGAAAAATATGCAAACTTGAAGAAATTCAATCGCAATCGCATGACACACACATCGACTCAGACCTGATACCACCATTTCCATTTCCACTCCCTTGCAGTCCTATATTTTATTATTCCAATTCACTTTGATTTGTTTTTTGCTGTAATTGATGTTGGGACTGGTCTGGTCTGTTCTGGTCGGGGTGTTCTTATCGCCCATCGCTTTGTGGGGGCTCATCCTTGGGGAAGCTGCGGGCTGATCGGGAAGCTATATGGCGGCTCAGTCGGCTCGCTGGGATCTGACCTTATCCGAGACTTCAGCTGCGAAATGAGAGCGTGAGAAATTCCGTAATCTGAAATGTACAGGCAGATGTAAATACGTTTGGAATATTCTAAACCGCTGATAAGGGAGGAAAATGAATGACAGTTTTTCTTAATAAATTAGTAACATGTATCCGAATTATAATTAATTGTTTTCAAAATCTATATTATTTCTATCATATAATTTTCATTAGAGTCCTGGTTTTAATTCGTAATAATTTCTCCTCTCACCAGAAATCAAATCAAAATATGGCCACATGTTCGATGGCCTTTCATACCATTAACCGCAGCGACAAAGCCACAAAAGTCCTACCGAAATATATCCTAAAATTCGAGTAAAAATAGCAGAAAAGCAAATTTGCATAATAAATGTGAGTGGGATTTTTGGTGGTTGTACTTCCACCACCTCATCATTCACACGCGCCACAGTGCAACCATTGAAGCGTGGACTATTGGACAAATAAATGGTGTAAATTATATAACCATTGATGCGGGCAGGGGGAGAGTCAAGTGCGTTATATAGAAAAATAATTACACCAGTGACCGGACAAAAGTTGACCGCCCATTTGGGTCAGGCCACATGAAGTTCATCCGCTGGAGAGTCAATAGTTTCGCTTGATTTACGGTTCAAACTGATTGAGTGGCGGGGGGTTCGTTGCCTTTCGGAGGGGTGGTTATGGTCACGTGTGCGGTTTTAGATATTTTATGCCACACAGGGGACCTATTGGTTAAAACGAGTCGATTTCTTTTGGGCTGAGGAGAGGTTATTCTATTGTTTCTTGTTATATTTAAGCAGCATGTTGAATAGATTCTTTTATGTAAATAAATGTTATTTGTTTAAAAATGTATATGAGTTATGTAAGACAAACAAGTAAACACCGCTCTTCTCTTCTCCTTCCAGAAACCACAGAGCTTCACCTGGCCAACTGTTGTGACCGTCTTCGTTTTGGCCATGGGCTGTGGATTCTTTGCGGCGCGATGAAACCGCAGGAGACGTGTTTAAGGGACGCGCCTTAGATATATGCCGATCTTTATATAGATATAGCTAAACCGTAAATAAGTGCAACGAATTTATTGAACTGCAAGGCCGCAAGCAGAAAGTCATTAATTCGTAAACGGATTGTTATATACATACACAGCCAACATACATAAGATTAAGAAGGTTGACGGGACACAAGAACAATATATTCTATCTGTCTATGGTAACTGCATTTGTATTTCTAAATCGAAACGAAACAGAACTTTCCTCAAAGTGAACAATTCAAACTGCTCAAAGTAATGAAAACTCTTAGACTGGCAAGAGACTCAAATCACACTTATTTTTCTGCTGATGCATATTTTTGTACAACTTTTGAGAGATATTTACAAATTATACAAGTACAAAAAAGAAGAGATAAGCAAAAAAAAACTGCCACTTTTTGAGACACTTTTGATAATCTTTGATTCGCATTTAATCATTTCCACACTTGCATTTTCGTTAGCCACAAACAAAATTATTTATATTGTAGAACAAAGTAAACTGCAATTTCAATGTCTTCGCATTTGTAATTCCGAATTGCAAGCAAAACAAAAATTATATTTTAAATATGTTTAACTAGTAGAATTTTTTAAATGTAAGTCCACATAAAAATCACACACCTAGCTTTAATTGTTAAAAGAAAATCGGAAAAAACGCAACAAAAAAAATGAATGAAAAATCATTAAATTAATTTTGTATATAGTTTTATGCCATTTTTGTGATGTTTTGTGTCTACGGTTTATGTCATGTTATTTTAGTTAAATTTCTTATGATTTATGTTTATTTGTAATTTTTTTTGTCATTGTTTGTTCATCATCATATTCAAATTGGTCTCACAATACAGTAGTCTTAAGATCCACGCCCAGGAAGTTGATGGCAAAACGAATGAAACTTGGCCAAGAGAGAGATGGTTTTCCCATTCTTACACAGTCTTTTTTGGAATGCACATCAATGATCTCTCACAATGGAAATTAATGGAAATTGATCTCCACAGCTAGCCAAAGTTAAAAAAGAAATGAAGAGGAAAACACATATTTTATAGGCAATTTTCACTATTTGCTTCGAATTTCCAGGGCGTTTCAATGCTAATCGAATACCGTGACATGAAAGCAAACATAGCGAAAATAATAAGAGAAAATGAATCAAAAAGAAAGAAAAAACAATTCCCAAAAATCGCATTGATCTCATGGATTTATACAATACAAATACATCAACCGTTTTTTACAATGAGAAATGTTATAAAAAGCAGAAAGTGAAACAGAGAAACAGAAACAAAAATTAATGAAAAGGTTAGTCTTAAGTTCGCCAAGCGTTTTAGTTCTACATTCTAGAATGTTTAAGTCGGTTTAGTGAGTTTATTGATCTGTCTTCGGACACGAGTTTATTTGTATATAAAGCAATATTATTTGTGTAGCCTAAGTGACAGCCCCAATCAAATCCCAAGTCCCAATCCAGACAATTCCCAGCATCGCAATAGAACCTTTTCTCGTACACATGTATCAATCTTAATTTGAATAACCACAAAACAGAAACACAACATCCATACCCAATGAAAAATTATTTTTGTAAATTTTTTGCATCAAGTGAACCGAAATGTGAGTTAGGGAATTATCCTGGCTTCTTCTTCGGTTCATTGCTAATTAGTTTTCACAATGATCTCGGTAAAGTTTTATGGCCTTGCGCCCAGAAGTCGATCAGACTTTTGGTTTGCCGTAAATACTCGAACAAAAAGTTAAAAAAAAACGAAGCAAGTGGAAAAAAAATCAGAATGACACACAAGAAATTTATATTTTTGACCCAATGCGACTTAATCCGTTTTTAAATTTAAGTATCTTTACTCGACCTTGTAAATAGCGCAGTTGGAATCATAGAATCAAATGCCATTTTTTGTATAGAATTTTGTTTGGTGCCAAAACAGTGACAGCTAATTGTCTATGAACACGTGTATTTCGCATATTATACATTTATACATATATCGTAACTTCAATGATAAGTTTGATTCTGCAATTTTGTCAACTCGATTTAAGAAAACATTTATGTTTTAGTTTTATGTTCGAACGCAGAAAACATTTGTTTACTTGTACATTTTTATTATGCTGTAATATTTTAATATACATAAATATCATTACTGATCTCATGAATATGTTCATAAGACAACAAAAATTATAAATATGATACATCTATGTGTGTGTGAATGAAAAAAGCGCATAAATATTATGTAAGATTTACAAAACAAAATAAAATAAAAATAAAAAATATTTCAAATAAATAAAAATGTATTGTTGAAAGGAAAAGCAGGGATTGGCGGAGATTGTAATTGATAATTATGATATTATTTGAAAATTATCCGGACAGAAAACTGGAAAGTGGTCAAGTCCTTGTTCAAAAAGAACTTCGCTTTGAAATTGGATAATTTTGAGTTAATTTATATATTTCTTTAAATTTTAAGTCTTAAAACCTTATAGATTTCTACATGAATTTTACACCGATCAAATGGAAAACAAATTTAAGAAGGCATACTTTCAGGCAGTTAAGGAAACTACGATCACCTAATCATTGCGTGCTGTTTTTCTCCTCCCCTGAAAAAGAACACCTTCTCTCCGACAATTTTCAGGGGTGAAGTGTGCGTGCGAGAGAACTTTTTCCGATTTAAATGGCAAAGGCTGGCCACTTAAGCGGCAAATAACCAGGCGAAAGCCTAAACCAATTTGTAGCTTCTATTCCTCGTGTGGTTGCGGATTAAGTGGCCATAATTGCTGCTCCTGCCAGCCGCGCCACGCGACTTGGTAACGGGATACTAGGCCACGTTGGTCATGACACAAAAATGATGGGTTATTAACGGCTTAAGCAGGCGATGACGATTATAATGAAACGCGGCAATTATGTTAGCCTGGCCACCCGAAAATCTCAAGCTCAGCGGTCATGACATCCGTTTCCACCTTCAATCACGGGCACATGCAAGTGTCAATCAAAACGGCATATTTAATCTGAATCTGTTATTTTCATTGAATTCAGGCGCGTGTCCGTCTCGCCCGAATGAATATTGAATAGCGACTGCTAACCGGACCCTGGAAATCTTACATGTTTTCAATTACATTTTAAACAAAACTAATCAATAGTCCCATTCCATTCTCTTGGTTTATAGTAATTACTTTTCGGTTCGACACCTGCCAAATGCATTAAACAAAAGGCAGCAGGACATACCTCCCGAAAAACCCCCCACAAACCATTCAAATTATTAAAATTATATAACATTTGTTGGAAATTGTAAATTATCCATGAATTAAACGTAATTGACTGCCTGCTGTTTTTAGAGATTGTGGTTGAAAATAGGGTTAACTGAATTCTAAAATATAACTAACCATAAATACTTAACTGAAGCTTCCACTTAACCCTTCATCTGAATGGTTTTTCTTATCCTACCATCCTTGAAAGTTTCCCCAATCCCTTTGATTTTGTCCTTACCCAAGCATAATGTTTTCATATGTTTTAATTAAATTATATCCTACTTAACTATTCGCCACTTGAAAGTCACTTAAAAGTAATTCAATTATAAATAAAACTCATTGAGAGTGTAACCCATATGCTTATATCAGTTTTTAGCAAAGGTGGAAGGAAGAAAAAGTTAATTTCATTAAAGGAGAAAGACTCCCAGACTTCAAATGGCTTAACCCTGTTGGTTGTGTGAACTGCACGGGCAGCAAAAATGCATTAAAAATTTATTATAAAGCGTACATGGAGGACAAATCCCTCCCTGTCTCCCAAGGACCTACGGGTAAGGATGTAAGGTAAGGTGGCTCATGGAACATGCACACAAATGTAAGAAACTTGTCTCGTTTGTCTGCGATGTAATTCCCATACCTCCTTAACCTGCTGGTAACATGTGAATTTTGCCACATATATTTTCACATGTTTCGATATTGGAAGGGGTTTAAGCTGAAGAGAATATATATAAATCGATAGTACATATTTTATCAATAATTTGTTTAAATAAAACCTAGGGCTTATTTGTTGTCAAATGTCCTCTCATATTAATGGTCTCTATTTTAAAAAGCAATGAGCAAGTTTGGTTCAATTAAATAATATTAGTACATTTACTAGCTCGTATTCGATAGATTTCCCCAGCCTTATTTTAAAATGCCAGAATTTGATTTGCTTTCTAATAAAAGGGTCCGTTTACTTTGTGTGCCTTAGGCGCTATGGTATTTACTCAGCTCCAACTTAGCTCGTATCTGAAAACTGATAAGCCCATGTCACTGCAGAAATGGGAAAGCAGAAAGCACAAGGACAAGTCTCCCGAGGATTCAGGCGAAACGGTTAAGAAGTATGGCAAACGGAAGGAAATAAACATTCTCATATCTGAGAAATGGTTTGAGCACAACTCGTAAATTTTCCTGGCCTGCAAGCCATCAGCTGGATAACTCATAAGAGAGGCAATATATGACGATCATAATCAACGTCTTTTGGCACTTTATTGACAAACTAATAAAAACCGAGAGAGTCGGGAAGTCCAAGCTGAAAGGATGTTCAACGAGAGACGAATAGATACTCGTAGATGGTAGCAAACGATTTATTAAAATCCCTGTACATGGCATACATAATAAAAGGACACCAAAACAGGAGACCCTTGCTGACCGTTGATGTGATGAGTAATTTGCTTTTGGCTTTTAATACAGCACAGCTACACTGTAAAAAATATATACATTTAATATTTGTGGTAAACGGTTTTAAAGTCTTAGAATTTCTACCAAACGTCAGTTTGGTTTTATATCCCAATTTCTACAAAACAGAACATTTTCTTCATGAGAATTTTAGGCCATCCTCTTTAACAACGTATTTTCTTTATCTGCATAAACCCGTCCAGACAACGAATAGTTGCAGGACACGGAAATTAGTGCGGAAACGCTTACTACGCTTAGCAATCTGTCAAAAAGCCAAAATGTAATAAATGAGACCCGCACGACGGAGGGGGTGGGATGTCTGGGGGCCATCAACATAATTCATACGACATGCCATAGCAGCACAAAAGGCTGACCATCCAAGGACAAAGGCGCCAACTGGGACTGGGCTGTCTTTTATGGCAGCAGATGCACCATATTTCATTACACGTTGATAAGTGGTCATTTGTCCAGGACAGAATACGGTCGGAAAATGGCTGAAACTCCGAGTGAAGTTTGTTTCCTGCATGCCAACAGGCTTTTCATAATAATTTTACAACCTTTTTACGGAAACCTGCAGCCAGGACCCCTTTGATTAAATACGTAAAAAAAAACATATTTAGAGGACTGACTTTGCATTTAGGAACCCAGGAAGTTGACGGTGAGGAAATATACATCTAAGTTACCACTTTTAAGGTAACGGTTTATTTTTCATATGTTTATTAATTTGTGTAATTTTGAATAATTAAGGAATCGTAGTTTAAATAATATATATCAACTTGTCATATTAAGCTTTAAAAAAATCATTTTGTTAGAACCATATTTTATATTTAAAAGTATTAGTATTAAAATTCTTTAATGTATCTCTGAAAATGTTTTGACAAATTATTTTTAAATACAAAAATTTAATTTTTTTTCTAAGATCAAAATAAAAATATATGTCGAATTCAAATAAAAGGTTGTATTAAAAATAAAAGAAAATTTTCTTCCGAAATAAAGTTACTTTAAGAGTTTTTAACTTAATTTTACAATTAAATAATCTAAATCTAAAATCGACAAGTCATGTAAAATAACATTTAGATGTAAGATTTTATGTAAAAATGTGTATTCCAACAAAAATGTAAGTCGCTGAATAATGTTTTATCGAACATAGAATGGTGGCAACATTTGAAGAGTATGGCGACATCCCACTGCAACGATTTCAGAGTCCGGAGTTCCATTAAACTGAAAGACGCAATACCGTTATACCGTAAAATATTATAATTTTAAAATAGGTTAAAACTTACTAGTCGTCGCATCTCCTCAAAACGATTTTTATTTATTACCAAAATAAAAGGATCATTTCTGTTTACAGCAGCATTCTGCTTTACAATATTAATAAACGATGCAGCAAAATCTGCCGGCAATTTGTAGTTATTATGAAGTACCAGAAATAGTTGTCGCAAATTCGTTGCACAACTAAGCAATTCCAGAAACTTAGTGTCTGAAAACTCTTTGGCATAATAGGTCAAGATCACAAGTGTTTCTGCGTGTGCCATAATGAAGCTGCAATCGTTGCTATTATGAAATTGAAGATCAATAATTGATAGTAGTTGCAGATTTGGAAACTTTGGTACTTCTCCTAGGACTTCGCAACCAACAAGCTGAAGGGATTTAATGGATGTAGACATTTCCTCTGTCCCATGACTTAGAATTTTTGAGTTACCCAAGGTCAAACAGCAAAGATTTGGTAGAGTCCGACACACATCACGCAGGCAAATGAATTCCTTTCGTCTGTCTGTGAGCAATTCCAAACGTTCCAAACATAGTTTTACTTTAGGAACTGAAATAACAAAAAATACATACAAAAAGAAAATTTTGTTTTAATTTATTGAAGTTAAAATATTAAAATATGCATAATAATATTTTATTCGATCGAAACAGGTAGAACTAAGCGTTTCCATCCTAGAACGATCTTGAAATGTGTCTGGCGCTCACATTTTTAAAGATTTTTTGTTTTATAATTTTAGTCAGAAGTTTGTAGCGCAATCTCTCCACGGAGACATTTCCGTCCTTATAAAGTATGTATATAAATACGTGAACAAATCGGAGGAATGAACGAAAAATTAAGGCTATTGCATTTTATCCACTTTCACTCTGGGAGAACACTTTTGGGTAATATCGGTACCTAAACTTCACCTTCCCGAGGTTAGCTTCCTTTCTTGTTATTATTTAGCAAAACATACATTTACATACATAATTACATATGTATGTATAATTATTGACAGGATAAGTAGTTATGATTTATGGAGAATAAAACTACTTGTTATTTTTAAATATTAAATAGAATTGACACGATAAGTAGTAATGATTTATGGAGAATAAAAATACTTGTTATTTTTCAATTTTAATAAACGTACATACCTCCAATTCGTGCAAAACATTGTATTGTTAAATGCCTTAATTTTGGAAGACTTAACATGGCGTTAAGAGCTTCTTTTGGATCGGGAACGCTTAACAGGATCGTGTGGAGTTCTTTGTGTTGAATGACCAGGTCTCTGGCAGCGTCGCCATTAATCTCAGATAAAACCTGCAGGACTTGCAAGTTCTTGCAATACTTTCCAAGCAAATTCACCAGAGGATCTTCCGCTTTTGCATCAAAATAATAGAGTTCGGTTACGTCCGAACCGCATATTTCCAATACGATAGCCCACGCTTCAAAGGGCAAGTCCCCGGATTTTATACATCGAAATTGATTACCGATGTGGTGTTTGAATGCATTTCGAAAGACTGGGTGCACCTGTGCCAACTGGATTTTGGTCTGGAGAGTAAGTTCTGCAAATATAGACCCAAAAACCTTTGTAGGCAAATCCAAAATGCTCTTTGTGGCGCTCATTATCAAGAATATGAAGGTCCGAAACTTCGAGAAACAAATGTAAACTGCTGAAAATCGAAGCCAGGAAATGAAACATGCATGCATATTTATCGATAATCAACTATGCACTTTCAGAAATTCTTCCGTGAGAAACAGTTGGAATTTTTTGATAAACGTGAAATTCTGATTTCCACTTAACCACTTCATAACAGCTAAAGTAAACAGCAGTTGCTTAACATTGCTGCTTTTATTTTTATACCATTGCAGATAATAGTATAATTTCAATCAGAAGTTTGCAACGCAGTGGAGTATAAAACCGGCTTCTAGTTTCTTTAAAATGTCGAAATAGATTGTTAAAACTCCTTTGGCTAATGTAATATTAACACTATGCAGCATCAAAAATTTACCTCGATGGATGCTATATTTTTGGATTCGTTACGAATTCCCAAGTTAAACTGCGTTTTCCAAAACGTTCCCCGACGCAAGGATTCTTAGAAAAAGGACCTCAAAGTTCGAAAAATGCTGAAATTGGCCAACTTTCCGGAGCTCTCAGAGGCAAACGGATTCATGGTTTGATTCGATGTTAAAGTTTTTTAAAAGATGCACTCTTTATCTTTCAAACCCCATACTTAGAATAATTTTAGGATTTTTATTAACGGAGAAACAAATTTTAGAAAACATAGTCAAAAAACATAAAAGCATACAGCTGCGGTCAAATTAGTAGTAGTGTTGCCGCCCTGTGTTTTTAAAAGTTTGTTGTTGTCACTTTTCTTATCCAATTAGTCTAATAGTACACTTATAATCAATGCAATATGTCCAGGAGAAGATAAATTACAACAAGAAACCTTTAAAAACACCGGGCGGCAACACTACTACTAATTTGACCGCAGCTGTATGCTTTTATGATTTTTGACTATGTTTTCTAAAATTTGTTTCTCCGTTAATAAAAATCCTAAAATTATTCTAAGTATGGGGTTTGAAAGATAAAGAGTGCATCTTTTAAAAAACTTTAACATCGAATCAAACCATGAATCCGTTTGCCTCAGAGAGCTCCGAAAAGTTGGCCAATTTCAGCTTTTTTCGAACTTTGAGGTCCTTTTGCTATGAATCCTTGCGTCGGGGAACTTTTTGGAAAACGCAGTTTAACTTAGGAATTCGTAACGAATCCAAAAATATATCATCCATCGAGGTAAATTTAAAAAGCATTAAAAATGCTGCACAGTGTAATTAATGAGGAGCAGCATCCTATCTTCCCATTGGAAATACTTACAAAATGTGGTATTTTCTTGGTATTTTCATAGCTTATCTGAGTACCGCGGTGAGCAAAGGCCTCGACGAATAGCCGACTATTTGGCTTTCGCTCTTTGCTATGGTTAGCTCGCAGTTTTCGTCGATAAGTACCACACTTTACTGTCGAGTAAGAATGATATTTTATATATATATATGTATTAGTTTACAAAAAGATTAGGAGAACGATAATTTAAGGCAGATTTGCGGAGTTGATCCACCTTCGTTTATTTTGAAAAGAGCAATACAGGTGCAGAAAAAATTAATAATGCACCTCTAATGAGCAACTACTTTTAAATTCAGCTGTTATCGGATGGTGGATGTGGATGTGCGAGTTTCACATTTGTCCAAAATCCCAACTATTGAAAGAGGCCATTATAGGGTCTTCCCACAGAGATCCACCCACCATCTACCATCCGTTGAAAGGATGGTCCCTAAGGTTTTGCCGTTTCAAAAATTTCCCAGTTAGTCCGCCATCCAATTTTATCGGACTTTGACGGGCGGAAAAGCGGAAAAGCATTGGCCAACAGGTGGCTATGTGTTGGTCACAATTTAAGGGGAGAGATACAATTTTCATTTTGTTTTTGTCTTTCAAAATGTAGAAACTGTCTGAACCTTACTTACATGGAATATCTCAAATACTCTGGTTGTTTCACTATTTCAAAGTCAAAAATCATTTTTTTCATATTTTTTGTTGTTGTTTTTGGCTAACAAAAAATACTTAAACGTACAAATTTCTTCATTAAGTAGGTTCAGACAGTGGACAATTTTATTACAAATATTTCTGTAAAATCAGCATGATGAGCGAGGCATTACTTTATGAGATACACCATCCCCAGCTAAGGAAAACTTGGTTTCGATAAAACGGCATTAAAACTATCAAATATATCTACTGCAAAAGGAAGGTGGGTGCCGTCATCGTGGTATAAGTTTCAAAATAGATCGAATTTCTTAGTGAAACTTTCTAAAGAATAAAAAAATTGAATTTTATTTTTTCTATATGTATCTCCCCCCTTAAGCTGTTCTGCGAACGAAAACATCAATATTATGAATATAATCAATAAATACTAACTAATATTAATTAAAAGTTGACTATGTACTCCTATAAACTGTACAAATTTGGTTTTGTTTTCAAATTTGTCATATTAATATTGGCAGACAGAGGCGTAGTAAGAATGGAGTGTGGGGTACGGGGGGTTAGGCTCTCCCCCAGTCAGCAACATGTATGCATACTCGTTATAGGATATGTTATAAAAGTTCAGATATGTTTTTAACTACTATCTCATGCTATTTATTGTATTGTTCTACAATAAAATTAGGAGAACGCAATTTTTCGACAGTTTTACCGAGTTGAAATGCCCCTTCGTTAATGTTGAATTGGGCAACTGCTCTTCAAGTCAGCTGTTATTGGATGTGGATGTGGATGGAAACTCTAAGGGAACACGAGTTTCACATTTGTCAAAAATCCCAACCGTTTCACACAGATGGACTCTATAAGAAGAGGCTATTAGTGTTTATATTCCCTTTGGTTCATACGTCAATGCCGTTCCGAAAATTTCCCAGTAATAGGCTCTTCTCACAGAGCCCATTTCTTAACAGTGTGGATTTTTGACTCCGATTCCCATTGAGCTTATTCACCAATCGATAACAGCCGACTAGAATAGCAGTTGCTCATCACAAAATAATCGAGGAGGGTTTTTAACTGTATTAATATTATTATTTTCCCAAATTCCCTAAGACAACATTTAAGCACCTATTGGAACTATTGAGCATAATATAGGATATAAACATAATATGCATTGCATATAGTCAAAGAATCGTATGCGAGAAAGGTGTTATAGATTCTTAACTTGCTGGAAATTCTTTCGCCATTACTGTTTGCCTACAATATTACCCAATCAGCTGTGATCTGACTATTTCAAAGGAGTAAAAATTAAAAATGTGTTAATGTTACTTATTTTTAAAACGAACAATGTGGTGTAGAGGTGGTGAATCATCAATGTTTTTAATAATTAAAATAGCTTACTATTCAGACTATCAAGACTATCAGAACAACAGATGTTTAACATAATGTTAAAAAATATTCTAGAAATTCATAGGCTAAACATCGATATTTCTAAAGTGTATAAAAACATCGATCCATCGATGTTTCCGTTGATGTTTACCCACCTCCAATTTGGTGAAATAAATCGATTTATCGACAATATCGGCACTAGGGACGTCAATTAAAAAAGTAAAGAGTTAAAAAGTTGAAGTTAAGTTAAGATAATGGAAACAGCAAATATTACAAGTTTGCCACAGGAAATTCTAGACCTTCTATTTGAATCTCTGAATTATCAAGATCGATTGAGTTTGGCCCAAAGCCATCCTTACATCGGCGAATCATTTGCCAGCTTTTGTAAGCGGGATCTGAAAGATCTACTGATTAGTGAAAGCAAAACTGAAAATGATTACCTTTCTCGGGTGTTACCCATTTGCGGCTCCGCTGTTAGGCGTATAACCGGCAAAGATGGTGGCTACCCAATGCTACAAATTCTTGAGCGCTACTGTACTCATGTGGAATCAGTTGAGCTGAAAGTAAGCTCCTTGTGGCCGTTTTACTTTATACCCAACATGAAGAGTCTGACGGAGGTGCAGTTGTGGATGAGGCCGCTTGGGGATGATTTGTTATACCCCGCCCTGCAGGAACTTCCTCACCTAACTAGTTTACATCTTCTTGACTTTTCCGAGAAAAACGGTATGTTTAATTTGCCTTAAAAAATATTTGCTTAGACATTCAAATTAGCTTGTTCGATTAAACTAGTTTACAAAGTTCAGCGTTTGGTTAATCTGAAGAGGCTGTGTCTTGAAAGAGGAAGAAAAGAGTGTCCAGTCGATATCACTCAAATATGCCATTCTCTAAAAAAACTTAATTATCTGTTCATCGAGTGTGACGAAATATCTTCCAAAGTTTTGTCTCAAGGATCAACATGTTCGGCTCTTAAAGAATTTGAATTGATTGTCAAGAAGGTCTTAGACCTACCGATTTTCCCGAATCTGCGTCTTTTTCTTGTTTTATCCGACAAAAGCTTTAACTGGATTAAATGGATCACGAATTACACGGAGACACTCGAGATATTATACATTACTGATAGTCCTGGCCTCCTCGATGTGCTCGAAAGCTGCAAAGTATTGCAATGTTTAACAATATTCCTAGAATCTACTAAAATTTCCAACGAATATTTGACCTACCTTGTTGATGTCGCGCGTCGTAAAGTGGGTTCTTTAAGGTTGGACGCGAAAACCAAAGAAGAAGTTCATAATTTACAAAAACGGGTAAGTGAAACAAAATGTTCTTGTTTTTATTATATTCAAACCATTTTATTCCCAGTTGGCAGATATCCCGAATTCTGCTATATGCAAAGTAAATATACACCGAATCTAATACCCAAATTCGGATAATTACTTGTAAGTAAATTAGAAACATTTAATAATAAATATTAAAACTATTCTATTTGTAGTTAAAAGTTTACCTAATAAACATTTGATTAAAAAATATAAGAAAATGAAATGTTTGTTAATTCATATGTTTAAACAATAAATATTCTACTTCTTATAATTACTTGTAAGTAAATTAGAAAACTTAAATTCTAAATATTAAAACTATTCTATTTGCAGTTAAAAGTTTGCCTAATAAACATTTGATTAAAAAATATAAGAAAATGAAATGTTTGTTTATTTATATGTTTAAACAATAAATATTCTACTTCTTCTAATTACTTGTAAGTAAATTAGAAACCTTAAATTCTAAATATTAAAACTATTCTATTTGCAGTTAAAAGTTTGCCTAATAAACATTTGATTAAAAATATAAGAAAATGAAATGTTTGTTAATTCATATGTTTAAACAATAAAGATTCTACTGCTTATGAATATCGAAATGTCGTTATACCCATTTTCGAAAATTATTTGGAAAATCTCAAGCATTCCATTTAGGTAATCTTATTTCAACAAAGTTCACAATTTGTTAATGCTCATTTGGGCTTTACCAAAGTGCCATATGCTGGAACAAATCGCCACTCATCGACGACCTTTCATGGTCGGGCAACACACCCAGATACACCCACAGGCGGATATAAAAATCCACCGACTTGCCATTCATCAATCATGACCCGAAGAAGGCAGCTCGAGCTCTTTGCGTAACTCAGATAAATGTAAACAAATTGCGAGACTGGCGAAAAGCAAAAAGTGAACCGGGTTGAACGACAGACATTGGCATAGATTTTGAACCAAGTTCGGGGAACAGCCCACGATCTTTGGATGATATTTTTTTTTTGCTCTCGTATGACCGCCAAATCTGTCCCAATATTAGCCCATGGATGCTGCGTTACTTCAGAGGCCATAAAGAGTGGGAATTGTTATTACCAACGGCTAGTTGGGAGGGAGAAAAGAAAGCCGCTTTGGGGGGCGGAGGTTAGCGACTAGAGCAGAAAATTACTCAACTCGAGTCAGTTTCGGTTTCTGTTTCTTTCAGTTGGCTTCAGTTTGGGCTGTTGGGGCTTGTTAGCTGCTTAGCTGCTTGGCCTGCTCTCTGGGGCCTCAACTTTCACTCAGGCTGGATGGCTGACAATTTGCTGGTCTCCCCGCCTGTTGGCCCATTATAATTAAGCCATTTGACTAGCCAACTGCCTCGTTGGACAATCATTTCTCACTCGAAAAGTGTAACAAATGCGGCATTTAATCGGCGCAATACAGATGTAATTGTAATTGATAACGTCGTGTGTAACCGAGTTTAATGATCCGCAAGAGATTATAAGAAAATCAGATTATTGCAATAGTCAAGACAAGATACAATTTTATTTTGGCGACCGTAAAAGTAAAAACCTTGCATTTAAATTATTTATGTAAACAATATGAAATAAATACAAATTAAATTAATATATTTTTAACAATGTTCAACTCAAAGCTTTTGAGAATTCAACTGCGAAATGAATTTGAATAATATAAATGAATTATACTTGTATTATTGAATTAAAAATTATGTATTTTTTACAATGTTAAACTAATTCCACTACGAAATTATTTTAAGAAAAATAATCATGTAGAAATGGTATACCTAATTCAAAACGTTGTATGCTAGATTTACCAACTGTACATTTTTTGGATTTTAATTATGATTTAATTGGATCTATTATTATATTTTTAAATATTAAAAAAAAGCATTTTTTATACCTGTTACCAGTTACAAACGTCGGAAAATATGTACATGTAGAAGGATGCGTTTACGACCATATAAATGATATATTTATCCTTGATCAGAATCTAGACTAGCCGTGCCCACAAAGCGTAAAGCTTGTAGTTTATAATACTTCTATAGGAATAAATATTCGTAATAATAAACATATATGTCTGCGCCCACATTTTTAGAGATTCCGGAGAAGTATAAATGCAATTTTGTTGTGTTTAGTTGTATCTATCGAAATATAGAAGAACTTTTTCAAATCGGACCATTCGTTAAAAAGTAATACCCGATCAAAGGTTATTATCTCCATCTCCCTCGCACTCCCTTTAGCTGAGTCACGGGTATCTGATAGTCGGGGAACCCGACTATAGTGTTCTCTCTTGTTAAAGGTTCGTTTTGCAGGATTCTTAATACAAATTGTTTTTTTAAGTTTTTTCTTTCGCTGTAAAGACTTAAAACTATATCAATGTTTTAACTTTAATCCATTGACCTTCAGAGAGGCGTGCTCTTCCAAGCGTGCTCGGGTAAAGCTAATCTACCTGGCCAAGCCGAGTAGCTCGTGGTGCTCTCTCTGCCGGACTGAAGACTTCGGCTTAATCTCCAGAGAAATGGCTTGATGGCTTTTCTGCGCCGGCGTCGCGTGTCAAACGATCGCCGAACTTAAAGCCGGAAAGACGTGGTCGTCGAATCGTCTGCGTTTTGCTTCAACTTTTACACCGCTTACGTCTGCGGTTGCGTCGCTCGAGCTAAATAGTTAACCAGTTTCGATTCGAATTTCGCTTTCAGTTTCGTTTGAGACACGCGGAGAAAAAGAAGCAGCGGCGTTCACAAAAAGTGCAGTGAGTAAGTTGGGAAAAAACCCACGGCTGAAATCGAAACCGAAAGTGTGCAAATCAAAATCAAAAGCCGGTCCCCTAAAATAGCTCTTCAAATGTAGCAATTCAAAAACCAAACAAAGCCTAACAATTGTGTTTAGAAACGCGCCCGGCCAATTTTCGAGTTCAGCCAGCCAGGAAGAGCGAAAAGAAAGTTGTGGAAAGAAGTGGAAACAGCAGTGAATTGCGCAAAAATGGCATTACAAAAATCTGGGGAAGCAAGTGACTCATTGGGTGCACAGAAAAAATTGTGTAAACAACAATTTTATCTTATTATTTACAAAACAGTTGGAATGTAGAAATGATTTTACTAATAGTGCAAATATCTTGTATCTCCCATTAAAAATTCCATTTTAATATCTATATGATATCTTGTTCAGTTCAATTCAAAGATAGTCAGTGAAAATAAATATAAATATTTAATTCAAAAATAATTTTAAAAAAAATAATAAACAAATATTTAAAAAACAACGCATAAACATAAAAATTTTAATTTAAAAAAATATTTAATGTATTTAAAGAAACAACGCAAAAACCTACAAATTTAAAAAAAATGTTTTGCACTTGTTACCTTGCTGAAATCTCACATTTTCATTATTTTCTGAGCAAAATCCAGTAAGACTCAGATCGAACCTCAGCACGCCTTGGACATTAAAGCTAATTGGTGGGCGGTCGATGAGGGGGCGTGTTGCGTGGATTATGTAATTTGACAAGCGGAGGATACTTCCCCAAAGAATTCACAACACGTACGCCATATCCGCATCCGTATCCGTGTTCGTCTTTGCCCGCACAATTTGGAACGCATCTCGAGCGTAAAGTGTCCTTTCGTGTCGCCGCCTTCTCGATGTCCTTCCCCCCTCCGCTTGGCCACCCCTCAATGTGCATTTTGTGATCCTTGCACCTGCTGCAGCCACACTCCCCCCGCCGCACCCCCTGAAATTAGCTGCCATTTCTTGTTGTAAACTTCCATTGCCGTCTGCTGTCTTTCGTTTTAGTGCAGCGCCCTCTGGCGCCAGCCACCGGCAAATGCAGTTTTCTGGTACTTCCCCGAATATTCCCCCCTATATCTTTTGCCCCTTCGGATGGGATCATAAAATTTTTGGCTGCAATTACAGCTGGAGAAGTCTGTTGCCCGTCTCCGTTCGCAATTGCAAGGAATTTAAATTTTATATTCAACAAGACATTTGGCATAGGAGTTGTTTTTATATTGCCCAAGCACAAACATAAATAATATATTTTTAACTCTGCACAGATGCTGCAGACCGAGTGAGACTTTAACCAGATAATTTCGAAATTTCCGGTGCGTCATCTTTAAAAAGTGTTTCACATTTTTTTCCTCATACACACAATGTCTCGAACAACAACCTTGACTCCATTTAAATGCAAATGCAAATCGAAGAGCGCTAAGTGACGCACTAAGCAAGGCGACAAACTGTGCATATTTTATGGTGAAATTTATGGTTGGCAGAAGGCGAAAGAGTTAAAAAATGTTAAGATCCCAATGAATGAACTGCGTGTGTGCCAAAAACTATAGAAATCAATCTGAGAAATTTGATGGGCCGAAGAAAAGATTGGCTTGAGAACATAAAACACACTTTCACTGCCACATAAAATCGAATCATTAAAAAATTCAATAGAAAAGATGAGAATAACTTTATTAAGATTTTTTATTATTATTTCAAAATTGTTATAATAAGAAAATAGTGCTTTCAATAATTTCTTTTTTTTTAATTTATAAACTCAGTGTTGTTTAAAATACCTCAAGTATTAGTACGATTAAAAAACCAACTCAAGTAAAACACAAAACAAAGAACAATCACAACCAGACTATTTAGAACGCAGATATATGCACTCCAGACACTTGTCCTAATAGAACCCGAGCATAAAAGGAAACCAAATCGTTCTGGGCATTAAACTTTTAAGGCCTGTCAGCGTCCCGCCAAATAAAACTTGACAATAATCCGAATAATTTTGCACGGTTCGCCGGGACTGAAGATGATGGGATCCGATTATTTCTGGCAGTCGTGCGGTTGCATAAACACGGCGCAATCATAAAAAACGGAATTAAACAAATGTCGTCGGCAGGGAAAACTCCTTTTGCCGGATAGCACGTGAGAATTGCATTAATATGAATGCAAATGTGCATCCCCCGAGTGCGATGGGTGGTAAATCTATAAATTTATGTGCAAATGTAGCAAGAAAATGTCGAGCACAAGTCGTCGGAAATTGCGCGAAATTCTTTTGTAGTTTGAGTTTGACAGCAAGTTTTTATGATGTTTTCCACCATTCCATTTTCCCCACTTTAGGCGACGTGCGAAGACAGTTTGGCCTGAGCTTATGAATCGCTGACGTGAGCAGCGGGATTTTCCACATTTTCCCCCCACCCACCGCCACCTCCACCGCCAAAATGCAATTGCTATGGGAGCCGCGAAGTGTGCAATGGAAAATTGCAATTCTAATTATCGCATTAGTCCTCGACGTGTCGTGCATAAGAAATGGCAACGGGTGAGTTGATTGAGCTTCTTGAATTATGCAAATTTCCTTGAGCCTTGTTGCGAACTTAAGTCTTTTGTATACTCTTGCAGAGGATATATTGATTTTAGTGAGAAGTTAGCTATATATATTTTTGATCAGCATCACTAGACGAGTCGCTGTAGCCATGTCCGTCCGTCTTTCCGTCTGTCCTTTTCTACGCGAACTAGACTCTCAGTTCTAAAGCTATCGGCCTGAAACTTTCCCACTAGTCTGATTTCTTTTGCAGATAGTATATAAGTCGAAACCAGCCGGATCCGACAACTGTATTATTAAGCTTCCTTGGGAATAATCGGAAACAAATTTTAAAAATTATATCTTGGAAACACTTTTTAACATAAAACCTCCTACGCTTCGAATACAATTTTTTAATTAATTCTGAATTTTTAATTTAACAAATCGGAAAGGGTATATAGGCTTCGGCTGGCCAAAGTTAGCTTTCTTTCTTGTTTTCTTTAAAAAAAATTGAAATTTATTGCCCACATATAAATTTAAGATTACTTTAAAATTTTAGTGTTAGACTTTTATTTTTAAAATTTAAAATCTATCATCGTTTAAACTGACGCCAAAATTCTAAAAGTTTTAAATGTATTCTTAATCTCATATTTTTGGCAGATCAATTTTTTTAATTATCCTAAAATATTATAAAAGTCTAATCTTAATCAATTTATTTCAGTGATGACGAGCAGATATCCGTGAAGCTGAAAAACTTCTTTCCCTCGGAACAGGTTCCAGAGGGTCAGAATGCACCAGAAATCTCCGCCAGAGTGACCACAGGCGGAGGCTTTAGGCCCTCTCAAATGCTGGACTTCACGCCCTCGGATGTGATGCCCCAGGCAGGCTTCAATCGCTATCCCCCGAGCTACTTGGAGCCGAACTATAAGCACGAAGTGCCCAACTCTCTGGGACAGCAGGCGGCATCGGACAAGCAGTTCTCCTTTCCCCAGGAATCGCATTCGGTTTTCCAGAGCACACCGCTGCCCACAACGCCGGTAGTTAGCTACCTAGATCCGTATACGCAGCAGAACTATCGGTATACACCCACTCCTCCTTCCATCATTCAATATCAACGGGAGCAGCCAGCTCAGGACGATCAGGTTTACACCGTGCAGTCATCCTTGCTGGTGGGAAGCCACCAGCAGAACCATCAGCAGCAGCGTCCCGGCCACGTGGAGGATGTGTATCTGAAGCGGCCCGGCTACGTCTTCGATGAAAGCCCCTCCCCCTCGTATCGACGACCCACCAGGCCACCGCCTGCGCTCCCAGCACCACCCACCACCGCCTCGCACAAAATCTCCTATGATAGCCATGATTACCCACCGCCCAGCTATGCGGCCGAGCAGACTTCCAATTTTGTGCCCCAGCAGCCAAAGCAGCGACCACTGTACCAACGCCAAGACATCAATGCCAATCGAGGGGGAGGAAGTGGAGCAGCAGGGGCGGGAGGAGCGGGTGGAGCGCCATCTCCAGGCTCGTCTAATTATGCAAACAACTTTGATAATTATTCGCAGCGGCCGAACCCACAGCAAACTCAGATACAGAATCCCAACCAGGTACACAAAGAATAAATAAATTTGTAGACTACAAAAATATACCAGACGTTAATTAAATATATCTTTAATATTTCATTAATAATTTATATTTTAAATATATTTTGAAGGTCGTTTTCAAATTTGTTGTTCTATATAAACTATAAGTAATTACGATACACTTATTTTAAATTTCCTAAGATAAATACAAAAATCTATTAATCTAGTGATATCTCTAAACAATAATATTCCTACGAATTGACAATAAATTCATATCATTTTGTTTTGTGCAGATTCAGCCGCAGTTTGCCAACTATCAATACAACCCCCAGAATGGAGGACGACCTGGAGGTCTGGTAGGAGGAGCAGGAGGCCCAGGATCTGGACTACCCCAGCGACCCAGACCGGGACATAATTACTACGAGTACCAAATTGGCGAGATACCGCCACCGCAGTCCCAGCACTTCCAGCAGCCGCAGCAGCAGTTCAACTATCGTCCTGCCACTCAGTCATCGGGTGGTGGCTCCGGAGGAGGAGGAGGAGGCGGAGTGGGCGGTGGTTTGGCCACCCTGGCCTCGCTGTATGCACCACAATTTACGAATCTCCTCCTGGGGGGCGGTGGCTCCCCCTCCGCTTCCTCGCAGTCGGCCAGCCCATTAGGCAGTCTCCTCGGCGCTTTCGCCGGCACACAAGGAGCAGGACAACAAAGCGGGGGTCTGGGAGGAGGAAGGCCACCCAACACACAACTCATTAGGGCACTGGAGAACATCGCTCGCAACGACGATTTGCAGTGCGTGCCCAAGGTGCTCTGCCAGATGATTGCCGGTCAAACGTTACGTGGCCAATTGCCCGGATTCGTTACCTCCCCGGCCATAACCAAGTGAGTATTCCACAGAGGGGAAGGGGCGAGGCATTTGGGGTTCACTGGGCGAAATAACTAGAGATATTCAAATATTATATTTTTATTTTTCGATATTTTTGAGGATTTATTGTAGTATTTTAGACACCCCCACATTTAAATTACAAATTATTCTATGGGGATTTAAAACTATATTATAATACTATAATATTATTAGGAATTTTTATTTTATTACAACTAAAATATTTAATTTATATACTGTTTTCATCTCTATTTCCGAACTTTACCTTGAAAAGTTTACAAACTTTTAATTGAAATCATAAAAATAAAGTGTGTTTTTATCTAAAAAAAAAATATAGAATATTGAATATCTCAAAATATTTTTAAATTTATATCATTTTAATTTAATTATAGCTATTCTTTATATAAGGAGTGTTCTGAAAACTACTATACCTTTAGTTCTCACTGTTGAGGCTTCGGCTGGTCCCCATTTTGCAGGGGCTTTAGTTGTGAGTAAATATTATTAAATTTGCATTTTGAGGCAGATGGGGGCATCTTGTTTCTGTGGTGCAGCGTTAAATGGGATTAGACTTCATTACTGCCTTGCAGACCATATTGATTGTTCCATTAAATGAGCTACGTCGGGTGGGGGATTTTCTACTGGGGATGGGGAATGGGAAAAGGGGTTGCGATAGCACCCATTGTAAATTGAAATTGTTTTGGCTTTGCCAAATTCTTGGCTTCGAGTCAATTAAGTTTTATAAGCGGCCTAGAGAGAGGCCAAAAGGTAGATGGAGTTGCATTACTTGCGTAACTAGATGGGAAGCTTAAGGGAGTAAAATCTCCCTGCAGTTCGATTGTTTCTAAGGGAGCTATTTCTGGTTAATTGGTCGCAGATCCGGAAAATCAGGCTTTACTCTGAAAAATTAGGCAATAATGCTGGCTACAGATATTAGTGGAAACATTAGGTACCAATTTATCTTACAACATTATTATTACCTTGAAATAGCTTGAAATAATACAAGTCTATCAAATGCAACCTACATATATTCTTGATTTCAACATTATTATTCATCATTAAAAAATTGAAATTTTAATACAATTGCGATTTTTCCTATACAGTTTTCTCGCTGGATTCCCTGTGGCCTCGCCTGCCCTGATTTACGGAAGAGCTGCTCTTTTAGGGTTAAGTGGTGGAGAGCGAAGTTGCATCCAGACCTACGAGAAATGTCCAAAAAATGATGTAAGTAAATGTAACCAGTTTAAAACCCTACATTTTATATCTGTTCGGTTTTTACATGGCACAAACATTGATATTATGAGTAATCAAGCTTTTAATAAACAGATGGAAATCATCCACTATTTGAACAACCATCGCGGCGGATTCTTCAAGTTCTTCAGTGAGCCGGAGGAGACGCCTGTGGCCGCTCAACAAGGAGATGGCGGCACAGGATCCTTGTTCAGCATCCTATCAGCTTTGACAGGAGGCGGGGGTGGAGGCCAAAGCTATACCACTCCACGTCCCGTACCCCGACCCACTAAAAGGCCCTCCACGGATATAGCCAGCGGAATCGGTAGTTTCTTCACCCAAGTGCTTTCCGAATATCTGAATGGAGTGGAGTACCAAAGGAGGAGGAGAAGGAGTCTCAACCTGGATGATGACTTCCATGACGAAGAGGACAACCTAGACACGCTAACGAGTCAGCTGGTGAAGTTTCAGGATGATGAGGAGGAGGAGGCGGCCAAGGCGCACACAGAACTCATAGGTGTTCTACAGTTTCCCGAAGATGAAGGTGAAGGTCGGGTGATCAACTTCAAGGACATTCAAAGTGAGGAGCAACACGAAGAGGGAGCTGTCCGTTTTCCGGATGCCACACCAGCGGATGTCATCCGGGAATTTAACCGCGACGCCGCCCAACGAAAGCTGAGATTTCCCCAGGATCATGAAGAACTATCTGCTAATGTGAGAAAGGCCAAGGATTTGTCTTTCATGGATGGCTGGAAAGTGGTCCTGCCAAATGGCCTTTCGCAATCTGATTTGGGCGAGGAAAAGCGCAGAGGAAAAAGGATTGTGTTTAGGGATACCAACGAGCAGCTGGATGACCAGAGGCTGCAGGAGGAGAGGATCAGGGAGGAGGAGCAGTTCAGAGAGGCTGAATTGAGGGAAGAAAGAATCTTAGAGGAACAAATCAGGGAACAACAAGTGAGAGAAGAAATAAGACAGCAGGAACTCCGGGAAGAGCAACTGAGAATCGATGAAATCCAGGAGGAACGAATTCGCGAGGAGCAGCTGCGAGAAGATCGAGTCCGGGAGGAACAGCTTCAGATCCAGCGCATCCGAGAGGCGCAAGATATCAAACAGTCGTTCAAGGAAGACTCTCCTCCTCCAAATGCAGTTTATGAAGACGCAGCTCCTCCGCAACGAGGGGCTCGTGTTATTTTTCCAGATCACTATGAACAGCACATTCGAAAGGGCAAGATCCTAAATCGACCCACTTATGCGCCCACCTACGAATACAATGAGGTGGGCGAAGCCAAGGAGGATCGACTGGTGGTGAGCGATGAACATGAGGCCCCACAACCACTACCGATTGGAGGGTGGGTTCAACTCCCTTAATTACGGCGAATATATGCCGGGCAACACGGTTCGCTTTGAGAATCCCACAAATGACAGACCCCATTACAACTACCCAAATGCAAACTACATCAGCGATAATCGTTATGGCAGCAGCCAAAATCAAAAGCCCCATTACGAGGATGACAAAAACATATATGTTACCAACTCGCAGGGCGTCAACGAGTACTATATCCGTCCTGATGGGAGTAAGGTATACCTTAAAACAGGTTAGGTTTTGGTCAACTTGTAGGGATGTTCAAGAATCTTAAAACATTTTTTGGAATTGTAAATAATAATAAGCAAAATCAAATATGTCTAATCTAAAGGTCATCGCTCAGAATGTAGAAAACTTATAAGTTTTAGTTTAAATATACCTTGGGGATTTTTTCGAAACTTCTATTTAAAGTAATTTATAATTTATGTAAGACCTAAGTTAATCGAAAGATATAATACCATTCCTATGATTTTTCTGCTTTCATCCTTTGCGTCTATACAAATTAATTGATTTAATGGGTAAGTTCTATAGACCCGCACAGAGGCAGGCCAACACATAGTCACATAAGTATGTACATATTTAACGCTTTAAACAAATATTTATAAATAAAACACAATTCAATCAACCGAAAGTATGCAAAAAGATAAACTTTCTTCATCTGGGGCTATTGTTTCAACAAGTGAAACGAGCTGCCAGTGGAATTGCGGCATAAATCTAGCGGCAAACGACCTCATCCAGGGAATTCGTTTGAAAAATTAAATGTGATAAACCCGGACAAAAATGGAAATGCAAAAATAAGAAATAAAAGTACAACCGGAATATTAAGCTAGAACTCGAATCACCCTCTGTGTTGAATACTTGATTCCAAAATACAGACATCTAATCTTTAAATGGCATAGATAAACAATTATTTTAAAAAAATTATCTAAATTTAAATTTTAGAATTCTTAAATAAATAGTTTATTTTATTTAGGAAGTTTTCGCTTGGGTAGTAATTATTTTAATAAAGATTAATATTATTATATCGTAAATGAAGTCATAATTATGTAGTTTTAAAAAATAAAAATATTTTCTTCTTGTTTATTTAAGTTTAAACAGTTTTTCTGCTGATACGGGGTACGAATCCCTCAGGAGCAAACAGAATTTCATTTTCTTTTTTCCCGCCAGTGTTTTCCCAAATGGTCGAACGTTTTTCAGGAGGAAAATCACACAGAAATTCAAAAGTGCACAAAAAGTGCAGTATACTTTTGTGCGGCCCAGGCGACCAGGGTTGTCATGGCTGCCACTGAAAAGGCAAAGCTCACAGCGACATTTGTTGCTGCAGTCGGTGTGCTGTCGTCTCATTTTATTTACAGCACTCAGGACGACGTTTGTATGCAAACCATATGCAACGAGTTAATAAATGGGAAACACAGGCTTGGGGCTTTAAAGTTGGGGTTTGGGCCAAGAGACCGAGACCCTAACATTTGTTTTTGGTTTTGTTAGATCTTCTAAATGGAATGGCGTAGGTGGTAGTAAGAATAAGGAATGTTGGAACCGCATAAAGGAAAGGGCAAGACTGCTGATTTATATTCGATCAACAAATGTTTACAATAAATATTAGCCAAGTTATATTTGTTTATGTACATTTTTTTACGTACAAAGTTTTAAGAAAATTAATAAAAGAAAATATGTACCTACGTTTATATATAGCTCAAAAATCGATCCTTCTACAGCAAAGCTAAGTGCGTTTTAGTGGATTAAAATCCTTGTTTACTTTGTTATAAAATTAACTCATCCTAAAAACAATTTTAAAACATGATCTAGGATTCCTAGACTAGGAACTATCAAGATAACCAAAAGGAGTTTTGTTTATACGAGTATTTAGAAATTAAAGTCAACAAATAAAGAGCTATGCCTTTAAGACCTTTTCTTATATGTCACCCTACAAATTATACAGGATATTCGGGTACCCAAACCCAAACTCTTAGCATTTTAATACCTTGCGTCAACAAATTGCGAGTGGCGTTGCAGCCTGCCGAAATTTTTTGCTGCATGCTCTTTGGCGTATCAATTTTTTGCTTCCTTCCTCGAAGGGAAAATGGGAAACGGGAAATGCATTGTCCGGGCTGAAAAATAGAGGGAGTCCAGACATGTCCTGGCATAGGAACACACAATTTTCGGTTGATTTTTTCCAGCTGGCTTGTTTATTTATTTGCTTACTCATAAATCTAAGCGCCTACGTCTGTTGGCGGGCGTTCGTTTAAATTAAAACCCTTAAAAGCAACTAAAAGTACAAAAACATGATGGGGTGCACGGGGACAGCACATGGCTGCTGGATGCGAGTGCTGAAAGATGGATGATTAACAAAGATGTCCGATGTGACTGACTAAGGGGACTCCGTTTGGATGCTCCTCCTCCTTTGGTAGCAAGTCCCCCAGGGGAGGTGGAACCGACCAGATCTTCATCGTGGCTGGGGCGGCGGCAGAGGTCCGGTCCCCGGACAGGGCATCCTTTTGGCCAGGTGCTTGCAGAGCGGCACATCCCGCACAGCATCGCCGATGAAGAGGGATAGCAGGTACCATTGTTTCATCCCACTGACGCCCGACTGCACTTTGTAGTTCCTGTTGGTCGTCGTCGTTGGACATCCATGTTGCACGTTGCAGGCGGGGAATCGGAAAGCGGATTACAGAAATAATGACTTGTAAGTAAGTGGGTAATATGCACACATAACAACAGAGGCTCCATCCCCGGGTTAAAAACAAAAGCCATTTGCCACAGTAGTCGCAAAAGGAAGAGTTTTTCTTCACAATGCGAATGGTGATTGTTCTGGAGTGGGTTTCACTTGGGTTTTTTGTATAATGGCGATGCTTATGAGGGATGATCAGGCAATATGTACAATATGCATCAAGCAAGGCAGAAAAACATTAATTAATACTAGTTTACAGGGAATATGGTGGGTTTAATCTTAATAATAATATTTTATTATTATCCCAGCTATTCAAGAATTTATTTAATACTTCCTTATGTTCCTTAGTTCTTTTAGTTAATTTTCAATATTTAAAAACAAATTATTAAAGCATTAAAAACCAAAATAAAAAGTAACTTCATAAAAATAAATACAATATTTGCGTATGTATTAAACTAAACCATCTTATCACATTTAAATTTTAAACTAACTTATTTATTCATCCCACTTATTCTGTCGAAATTGGACTGGACCCTGCTGATTACTTTGTGATGGCCATCCTTTTTGTAGCAGAACCCTTTGCTTCCCACCTATGGACCCATTGACAGCTTCAAAACAGAAATTTCACACGTCTGCAGTTGCATAATTTAATCAACTCGGTAACAAACACATCTGCAGATGCCCCCCGGAAAAACTGAGTAGCAACTGACCAGAACCTGGAGAAAAGCCAGCTTTGGCATGCCATTCCCCACTGTGCACTTGCATAAATTTAATCAAAAACTTTAATCATATTTTATTATTACAAAACACGTCGAGTTGCAGAAAACTTCTTCTAATGCCAATTACATTTGCAGCGCAACGAAAACTAAACAAAAGGCAAAACCAAACGAAAACATCGCAGCCAGACCCAAACTGAAACTCAGCTTAGGTCAGGGATGAAGGTGAGGGCTCCTCCGACAGACGAGCATTTCAGAAATAATTTTGAATATTTGCTCTTGACACGTTGGCCAAACAACTTTTGGCCATTTTGGGGGCGGGTTGAGGGGCGAAAGGTAAAAGGTAAGGGGTGAGTACTCGTAGTTTTGCACATTAAGTGTGAAAGTGTCAGATGCATGTGGAAACCTTTTTGCGATATCACAAAATATGAAATAGAATAAATGTGGGAATGCCAAACTAGAAAATGTTACACATACGACACGTCTGCCGAAGGACCTTCCTAAGAAGCTTTTCTTTAAGCTGCCCTTTGTTTGTCCTGCCGGGTTTAAATGCCAGTCCTTCGAAATGGAAACTGGTGGCAACAATAAACATGTTTTACTACCGCTGACCAGCCAAGCTTCCTTTCTTTTATTGCACAAAAACGGCCATAAAAAAATCAAGGAAGATGCTGCAGAGACAAGCGCATTAATCACTATGGACGGCAGTCCATGTAGTGACGAAGCGCACCAGGAGAGTGTGCGAAGGCGACTACTATATATACACGAAGAAATGAAAATCTGCTGTGATGGTCCGATCGTAATGAGTAATACACCAATCGAAAGGTATTGCAAAAACTTAAAGGATTGCATACCAAGACTTTAAGAAAATCAATTGGCTTGGGAGAGAGAGCGGTGAAAGTGAAAAAGTGCAAATTTCGAAATTTGGAGCTGTTGGGGCCGGTGGGGATAAATGCCCCCTCGCAATGTTTTAGTTGTGTTCTTATTGAAAA
>JBAMCJ010000824.1:0-81739 GCA_037075205.1 Drosophila prostipennis
AAAATCAAGTATTTCGTGCTTGAATCTAGCATTTTGAGTGTCAAAAGTGAGCCAAGCAACGAAAATCTGATCTTGAGAACAAAATACTGCTTTCAAGAACGAATTTTCAAGACAGAAAATACTTGATTTTAGTATGATTTAAGAACGCTTCTGTCTGAAATTAAGAATTAATTATTTTCAAATCTAGACATATTAATACTTGAAATAATTAAGTTTAACGCAAAAAAATAGTCAGTTTAAATAAGTTTAATTAAAAATTCTTCATTTAAGAATGGATAGAAATTAATTTCAGTACTTTTGTATTAATTGAAGTACGTTTGTACTCAATTTAAGAATGCATAATTCTCAATTTAAGGATTTTTTTAGTTAAATTGTTTTACTTAATATATTTTAACTTATTTTTCCTGTAAACACATTTTTAACGCAATTTATATTCAGAAAAAACTTTTAGTAATGATTTAAGTAATAGTTAGGAAAACTCTTACCCCGACCTCGGTTTGAACCCGCACCCGCGACCACCAGCTGTGCAGTCAGACGCCTTTACCAACTCGACCACGCATGCTTCTTAAAGTCCGTGGACTAAAGAAGGCACAAAAAGTCTCGACGAAAGGGCTAGCGTTCAAGTTCAATTTATTTTTATTTAAACAATTTATTAAAGGGTTTAAAAAGTAAAAATAAAAATAAAATTTACAGATTTAAAAAAAAAAATTATAAAAAAATCTAAATAGAGGACTTGTTGCGGAGAGGAGTTGATGTCGGTACCTTTACTTACAAAATGTCATTGTTCTGCCGCCTCTAACAGCTGCACCATCCTGGGAATTCGTTATTTCTGGTTGAATTTTTATATTTAAGAATGACTAATTCTTGTTTTAAGAACGAATGTTTTCAAAATTTCATGAACGACTCGGTATCGTCTTCAGATCTGGAATTAAGTTTGATTCAGTCTTCAAGTAAATACTTTTAACCTCAATTTAAGTACTTTTTTATCGAGCTTGAGAATAATTGTGCTTAATTGGAGTTTAAGTCCAAATTGTGCTCAAATTAAGAACTTTCAGTACGAAACATTCTTGAAATTTTAAGTATGAAATCGTTCTTAAATCAAGACTGATTTTGCTTGATTTTAGCACGGTGTTTTTTTCTGAGTGTGGGCTTCCTACGCAGCGCAAATTTATTTCAGGCGAGCGCCACGCTCTAACGCCCACAATCGCCCACAAACGATACTAAAATGTGTCTGGCGCCCACATTTTAAAAGATTTCGGAGAAGAATAAATTCAATTTTGTTGTGTTTAGTTATACCTATCGGACCATTCGTTTAAAAGTTATGCCCGATGAAAGTTTTACATCTCCATCTTCCTCACACTTCCTTTAGCTGAATAACGGGCACCCGACTCTTGTTTTTAATTTTGCTCAAACAATTTCCTTTCCTACAGCATGAAAATGTCCCGAGTGTCGATCTTCTTCAAGGAGGCTCAGTTTTTGACCTCTCGGCGCTCAGAGCTCTATGGTACCACCGACTTTCTTGCCAATTGTGGCGGTCTACTTGGCCTCTTCATGGGCGTTTCCATGCTGAGCATTGTGGAGCTGATCTACTTCCTAACGGTGCGTCTTATATCAAACTTAAGGATGCGCCTCAAAACCCGCAAGGAACTGCTGAAGGCGGTCAACAAGGACGCCTAATCGAAGGACCTCCATTCGGCAGGGGCCATAAATAATACAGAGTGCTGAACCGAAAGCCAAAGTTGAGCTGACTCTGCTGCTCTGTGTTTGTGTTGCGTTAAATGTTAAATCTGCAAACAATGAAAATAAAGTTGTACTCAGCACTAGACGGCAAATGCAGTCCTCTGTCTGTCCCGATACGACCCGCATATGCAGCCGAATCTCCTCTCGTGTGTGTGTGTGCATTTGAAATGGAATCAATTATTTTATTGTGTAATTTGCTGCTGCCTTCGAAGCGATGCGATGCGATTCGATTTCGAAAGTCAATAGACAAGATAGTCGTCGAAGAGTCGCAGACAAAGTCAAAGGGGAGCTTGGAGCTACGCATCTCATCTTCCAGCTCATATGTTATGCAAGGCCAATCCTTTGATTCTGCTATCCTGGATATCCTGGCAGTGCCATCCTGGAAGGGGGTTAGGATACCTTGGCTGGGCAAACAACGAGGCAATCTCGGCACTCCTCCGTTCAAGTTGTGCGTGCGGCTCTAATGGAAATCCAATTGAATTAAGTTAATTATGTTGGCAAATATTTAAACAATAGCAGCAATTTATGCACACTCAACCCGGCGACTCTGGCTTCCGAAGTGGGCTTTAAAACGTAGTCCATGGCTGTCATTTAGTTTAATTCAATTGGCTGTGTGCATTATGAAAGCCGTGGCATTTTCCACCAACATTTGCGCAACAGTTGTGCCAGCGAGTTTATTACGGCAACAAGTGTCAAAAAGTGTCGAAATATGCCAAATAAAGTTGACACATTTGCATATGCCTAATAAAATTTTCATACCCCTACGCGGCGAGTGCATCGCACATTGCACATTCCACAACGGGCACGGAATCGCGTCCACATCCGTGTCCGCACTTTGGCACTTTCCATCTCCACCGGCTGCCTTTTGTGGGCCTCTTTTTACGTTCCGTGCCTGCCAATTTGATTCACATATAAAAATGAATTTATGACAATTTCCGGCTGATGGCTGCCAAGGCTGTCTCGAGGGCTTTATTGATTTCGCACAGACCGAGGGTGGTTTCAATAAAAGGCAAGGATTTTAAAAAAATCGTTTAGTTATTTATTTTTACTAAAAATAACTCATGTAAGTATTTGGTGGGATATTTATTTCATAAGCTTGGGTTAAGTACAAAAACAAACAAGGATTTTTAAAAAATTGTTTGGTTATTAATTTTTAGAAAAAGAGTATGTGGTGGGAAATTTATTTCATAAGCTTAGGTTAAGTTTAAGAAACTAATTATATGATTTAAAAGACCAAAACAATTACAATTTGAATTCAATTTATTTTCTTAAGGTAAAATATTACTGGTTAATAAATAAAAAAAAGGTTTAAAAACTCTTGCAATGTTAAATAGCATTTTTGTTTAATACTTTTTAAATGTATTAAAATTTTGATATAATATCTTTTATTCAAAATTGATTTCTTATTATATCTTCAAGATTTTCAACCCAATTAAAATGACTTTAATGTGAGTTAACTATTATTTTTGAATCCTGCTGTCTCTTGTTAATCCTTAAAAAATACTTTCCCATCTCGTCCATCAACTCTCGTTGAAAGGATGACCCTCTACTTTATATAAGTACATTACATATATATATTTCGGCATTACGACTGTATCATAAACTCGTTGCAGACGCCGGTAATGTGACATCTCGACTATTAAGCAGTAAAAGCAACTCAAAGTCGGGGCAGGCAATGTCAGTAACACTAGTTTACAAAATAATATTCTTGGTGTGCTCCCCAGCAATTGATGGCAAATTCTGTTAGTGTTGGACCCCTAGATCGCGAAAATAGCATTAATTTTTTTTTCGATGGCACAGTTTTTTTTTAAAGATTTTTTAAAGTTCGAAATGTTAAATTTCGGACTTTTTTCGAACTTCTTCTTATATCTCGGCAGATATCCACCCGATTGGGCCAGTTTTAGTTTTATTTTAAAGTCAATAGATCAAAGCTCAACTTTGCCATACAGATCAATATGATTGGATAAGTAATGGCAGCGTAGAAACTTGACAAAGATGAAAAATGTGTTTTTTGGTCGACTGTAAGTCGGCTGTATATATCGTAAAAACTCGAAATAAATCCGTTGAAAAATCATAATGGGTACAAACTTAAAGTTTACATCCTACCGAATAAAACATGCCGGATATGGCCCAAATCCAAGGAAAACTGGATTTATGGTGGATTTTTAAAGTTCGGATTTTTCCACTTTTTTCGATTGACAAAGTCCAAATTTAAGATTTATCATAGGCGGCGACATGTAAACAAAAATGAGTGGTGATGGCAGCCGGGTCAAAAAATAGCTAAATCAGATATTTAAAAGCTAGAAATTTATAAAAATGAATTTAATTTTTAAAAAAAATATTAAAATTCTTGCGTTATGACTGAGAGTATTTTTAATAAGTAATATCCATCTGGACAATTCATTCTTAAAAAGTAGCTAACCTTAACTTTACAAAAGCATGCTCTTTTTAATAAGTACTGCCTTATTATTCATAATAAATTTACCACACACATTGCAAAAAGTGTTTGGACCATTTAAACAAGTGTATTCTTTTATCTTGTTCATTATTTTCTTATTTTTTTCTCTAATACGTACTCTTTTTTTCGTTTTTGATAAGGCAGTACTTATTAAAAAGAGCATGCTTTTGTAAAGTTAAGGTTAGCTACTTTTTAAGAATGAATTGTCCAGATGGATATTACTTATTAAAAATACTCTCAGTCATAACGCAAGAATTTTAATATTTTTTAAAGAATTTTTAAAAATTAAATTCATTTTTATAAATTTCTAGCTTTTAAATATCTGATTTAGCTATTTTTTGACCCGGCTGCCATCACCACTCATTTTTGTTTACATGTCGCCGCCTATGATAAATCTTAAATTTGGACTTTGTCAATCGAAAAAAGTGGAAAAATCCGAACTTTAAAAATCCACCATAAATCCAGTTTTCCTTGGATTTGGGCCATATCCGGCATGTTTTATTCGGTAGGATGTAAACTTTAAGTTTGTACCCATTATGATTTTTCAACGGATTTATTTCGAGTTTTACGATATATACAGCCGACTTACAGTCGACCAAAAAACACATTTTTCATCTTTGTCAAGTTTCTACGCTGCCATTACTTATCCAATCATATTGATCTGTATGGCAAAGTTGAGCTTTGATCTATTGACTTTAAAATAAAACTAAAACTGGCCCAATCGGGTGGATATCTGCCGAGATATAAGAAGAAGTTCGAAAAAAGTCCGAAATTTAACATTTCGAACTTTAAAAAATCTTTAAAAAAAAACTGTGCCATCGAAAAAAAAATTAATGCTATTTTCGCGATCTAGGGGTCCAACACTAACAGAATTTGCCATCAATTGCTGGGGAGCATTTTGGCTGTAAACTAGTGTAATCAATTTGCAAGTAATTTCTGCCCTGTTCCGGTTGAGTTTTCCTGCCTTTGTGCTGTGATGGGAGACATGAATAAGTCCGGGATAACATGACACTTGACATTGAGCCGGAGGTCGGCGGGGAATCCGGCGCTCGCGAGCAATATCAATAAAAACTTTTCTTCGCTTTTTGCTGAAATTGCACGCAAAAAAAAGTACAAATTGTAATTAAACTTTTGCACAATGCAACTCAAACTGTCCGCAGTGTCTGGCAGGAGCAACAAAAAACCGTCAGCTGCATAGCAACAGCAAATAACAAAGTAAAAGACAGACTGCATTGGCCAATCGTTTGATTTGCACGGCACGGCTTTGAATTTCCGGTTTCCTGTTTCCGGTCTGCGAACCCACAGCGAAAACTACCTGCGAATATCAAATAATATCAAAGAAACATTTTTGGTTTATAACGTGTTTTTAATCTTCGTAGACCTTTTAGAAGCCATCGGCCCACCAATAGTTGTAGTATTTAATACACAAAAATATGAAATTGTATGTATTCAATTATAAAACATAAATAAAATAATGAAGTTAATCAAAATATCATTAAATTAATTAAATCCTGATAATATTTTTTATAATTTAGAAAAACCTTTAACTAACGTAAGGAAAAGAAACCTTGCCCACATCTTGTGACTGCTTGCTTTGGTGCTTGCATAACTCCATCTCTCTTCAATTCATTCAGCTGCGTTACGGGTATTTGATAGTCGAGGTACTCGGCTTTAGCATTCTATCTTGATTTCTTATAGAATAGCTGTACAATCTGAATTTAGTTAACAAATATTAAAAACAAATCCGTATTAAAACTGAGATCCTCTCTAGTTTGGGCTGCTCTATTCAGGCCTTTGCAATTTATGGCCAGAAGGAAGGAGGAAGTGGCCGCCAGGCAGCCATGTTTGTTTGTATTTATGTCGGTTTGCCGAGCAGCGTTTTGCGGCATTCAGACATTCAAATGCAGAGTGACTTCAGCACGCGGCTGTCATGTCAAGTGGTGGCCCACCTGTAGGGGAGTGGAGTGAAAGGGATGACGACTGCTGCCTCGAACTGATTGCTTAAGCGGAAATGACTTGAATGCCTTCCCTATCGCCACGTCACACGGGGCGTATGTGGAATTTCGCACTCGATTGCCTTGGAGGCGAAGTTTTGTGTAACGCGATTAGCGGTTTGCGCTCAACGTTGTTTTGTTTGCTGTTGTGTCTAAGTCCTGGAAAGTCCTGCGGAGCAACACCTGAGCTGGGTATCCCGAAACCCCGGCATCGATTGCAGTAATTGCAGTTGTAGCGCGTCTAAAACTTCAGCCGTAGTTGGAAAAGTCATTAAAAACTTGTGCTGAACTTTGGATACGAATTAGAATTTTTGATTAAATTGCTTTGGCGGGATTCCTGGCAATTTACTGCGACAAGATGGGACAAGACAATTAATGAAAAATGCATAAGCCAAATGGCGAATCAATGTATATCGTGACACCAATTGCGAATTAACACCCTCATATACTCACACATATAGCCTCATTGTCACGCAGGATTCGCTGCGGCATTGGCATGGAATTTGTATGCAAACCGCGCACTAAATTAGATTCTTTTTTACTGCAGCCACATCGTCGACCGTCTTGATGATGCGGCGATGACAGGGTCTCCGGGTTTATTTTCCTGCTCTTCCAGCTTCTGGTGATAAAATGCGTAAGCTCGTTAAAATTGCACGCGACGCGCCTTTTATAATAATAGCAATCGATGGCTGAAGGATATTGATGGTGGATTCTCAATGTGGTTCGTGGTAAATCCGAGAGTGGAGCAGCGTAAACATAAAATCATTGATGGTAAGTGGGTCGTAAGAAATAAACAGTTTTCGCAGGATTTTGCGCTTGCAACCAATTGTAGTTTATTTTTATCGTACAAAGATTATTTTTCTTAAAATTAGTAATTTAAGGATCAAATATAAAACATCCTAATAAATTTCTTGAATATTTTTAGAAATAAAAAAATTTAATTATTTTGCAGTGCGAAAGACAATACCCTTCTAAGGATAAAGCCCCATTCCCGAATCTGCAACGGACATTCTTTATGCATGATTCCCAGCCTAATTCCACTACCAAAGGACCTAACAATTGAAGCCGGAGTCCTCACATTGCCATTCATATTCAGCCTTATAATTGCTTTTGCCTGGGACCTGCCTCCAAAAGCTCTGCACTCAGAGAAAATAATATAAATTAAATTCACTGGCGCAAGTTCTCGAGCTTATTATGCATTACCTAATGAAAACTGGGCCAGGACCAAGGACCAAAGGAGGCAGCGGGCCAACAGAACCGGCAGCCGCGTAAGCAAATAATAAATAAATAAATAAACGAAAAGCGCAAATAACATTTGAGAGCCAGATTTAATTTCTAACGTTGAGTGCGCATATTAAAACAGGCGGGATGGGGATGAAAATGGGGATGGGGATGGAGATGGGTCTGGTGGATTGTGGCTGAGGATTTTCCGGGCGAAAAGGGGCGGCAGCAGACAAAAGGCGGAGGAAAACCTTGCTGCGAGCAACAAACAAAGATGATGCGGATATCGCCGAGCCCGGTCTGAGTGTCTGTATGTCTGTGGATATTATATGGAAGTGGATATGGAAGTGCAGCGGAAATGCGGGATTCCGGGACCATGGGATCCCCGAATTCAGAGACTGCGGGGCCCGAGGATATAAAAATAAACAATCAAAGCGGGCGGCAGAAGGCGTAATAGAAGTTGGCGTGAGTAAACAATGAATTACGGAATCATGAAAGCAAATTGACTTTAATGCAAAAATCAAATATTTACACAGCGCGGATGCGGGACAAGGACAATCGTTTGGAAGGGGGGCGAAGTGAAATAGGAAAGGCGAAAAAGAGGAGGCAATGCAATTGCAATTCCCAGCCGAAAGAGACGGCAACAGACAGTCCCAGAGACAAAGGCAAACAAACAAACAAACCGAATGGAAGAAAGAACGCATACAAATCGAGGTTATGTTAGACGTTCTGGCTGCGAACTCTTTCCTCTATTCCCAAAAATTTGTTTCGGCACTTAAATGCCAATGCACACAATCCCGGAAAACACACTCGTGTGCAAGCTCAGATAGAGCTACACAAGAAAAAATCAACTAAAAGGAGTTTTGGAGCTTGAAAAGAAGATTAACGGTCATATTTGGATTTGCATTTGAAGGATTAAGAATTTCTTTGAAATGTATTAGCAAATACCTATCTTAGAACTCAGTTGTGAAGCAAACCAATTCATTATAAATTGTTGATTACAATCCATTGACCTACTATTGATGCCTCAATATCCTTTAGAAGATGGAGACCTTTTATTTTATTATTATTATAAATATTTTACTGTATAAATCCGATTTAAAGATATATCTATTACATCGCAAACCAAAAAGTAATCTTTACATTTTAAAATTTAATGAAAGTTTTAAACAGAATATTATAATTTGAATTACCAACAGTTATTGGTTAGTTTCTAGTTATTACAAAAGAGTTTCGGGATATCATAACAAAGGGAAACCATCAATATTTTGTTTCTCTGTATGAAAAGTAAGTAAAATCTGTTGGAGCAGAGGGTCAACCGGGGCTTAAGAGGCGGGTCAGCTTTTGTGCGGCATTGGTCTGCGGCGCTTCCGGTTTTCGAGTGTACGTTATTAGCTCACTGGGCGTGGATGCGGTCCAGCACGGTCAGAATTTTACGATTTCATTCATTTTTGTGGCTGCCATTTGACGCCGCAAAATATGCAACAAAATTTTATTTGCCAGAAATAAGAACCCGAGACCTTGGCTGGGTCAGAAAATAAAATTATAGAAACTATTGTGCAATGCTTTGGAAGTAAGAGTGCGAAACACTTTAAGGCATTTGTTTCTCATCGCAATTTCCCCAAGAATTTCTCAATTAGAATACTCGCTGGAGAATACAACCCCATTGTAATAAAGCACGTAACAGACTAAGGGAAAAAGTGTTAACGTGGACACATAAAAAAAAAACCGAATAGAGTGTGGTAAAATTGGGTGAAAGAGGAAACATCACACAAATCTGAAAACCATAAAAGTGTCGCTTTCAATTGTTACCCCAACTTCGGGCTACAGGCGACAATCGAAGCCAACAAGTGAAATTGAAACGTTCAATGGATAGTGCGGAGTCCTGGCAGCAGATATGGAGGTAGGGGTAGGGGGGATAAAAAGGAAACAGGATGGATGAGGGTGCTCTGGAAACTCGCAAACACAAATTGACGATGATGTAGTGTATGTGCCTGCAACTGTGTGGCAGGATGCTCAGCTAGATTTTTTTTACATCAGGACTTGGGTTATTCGGATTTTAGAAGAGATTTTTTTGGAGTAAAATTGTTTTAAATATATTTATAAAAATTAACAAATTTTGCTCGAAAAAAAATAAAATATTCAACAACAAAAATGTTACCCAACTGTATTAAAATTGAACGTATTAAGTGCATACAAGTTATGCTATAAAAAAAATCTGTATTTAAAAATGTAATGTTTATATGTGAGTTAATTTTTGTATTAAAAATAAATTTCCCAAATATTATAAACTAAGAGAACTCCCCATTGAGGAGAGCATCACAGGTCCCCAGTGATTTGTTTTTACATCCCCTATACTTTATTACTTTCTGAACTGAACTGAGAATGATGCCGTCGATGATTGACACCACGCCCGGCAATAAATTTTTAATTTTCAATGCTCCCCGATAGACTGATGGTCTGATAGCCTGACGAACCCATCCCCACATCCACGTCCTTGCCTCCAGTGAGCTTGTTAAATTCAAATTAGAACGATGCCGGCAACTGCGCTCTATGCGAGGAGTTGCCGCTGACAGCGAAGATAAATGACAGAGAACTGCGATCGCAACAAATTAACCTTGTTAGAGGCTGCAGCACAGGCAAAGTCGAGACCAGGACATAACTCCAGAGCAGTGGAAACGGCAAGGACTCCGGCCCGAGGACACCAGTTACAAGTGTATGTAATTTTTTATCGTCTGCGACTTTCGACTCCTCTCCCACTGACGACGACTGACTTATGAATGGCGTGTGCCAGTCGAGTTGAGACGACGCACTCAGAGAAAATATATTTTTTTGTTAAAAAAATAGTGTCCTATAATTTACCTTCCAGAAAATGTATCAAAAAAATATTATCCAAATTGGTATATTTATCTTTAGAAATAAAAATGAACAGTTATGATAAAATATTTCCTTACAGTAGATACATATTTTCCCATAATTACAATGAAATAAATTAAAATAGTTAAGGAATGGCAAAATAAATCTAATCTTTTGTGATATTTATACTGCTACAATTGAATAAATAATTTTCACATTTAAGGGAACGTTTAGATCTTTATATTAGTCTAAAAATACTTATAAAATTCTACTGTAACTACACAACGGTTTCTTGAATTTTTTAAGTGTAAAGGATATGCTGCTACTGCCACTGCTGTGAGTCGATAAATCAGTTTGTGTATCAAATTGAATTCACTAGCGTGCACTTGACACCAGCCCACGCACATTTATCAGCCGAATCAGGCGAATCCTGCGGAGCATGAACTTTAATTCGGTCGTGCGGGTTGAGGAACCACAAAATTTTAATCTCAGCTAAGAGCTCCCGAAATAAGAACCTTCGGTGGCGTGCATTATAAATTATTCATTAGGAAAACGCAACCGCGACACGCCCACTTTTTTCTGGCCAAGTAAATGAACGCCTGCCGCTGACGGGCGCTCGTTTGCACCTAATTTGATTTTTAGTCGCTGTTTCTTTTGGTGGCGAGTCTGCGGTTGCTTCTCTTGGCGTTCCTTCCCCAGCAGCTGTGTTCTCCCCCCTTTTCCACTCTGAAAACCATCTCACAGATACAAACACACACACACACACCCATGTAGAAGGAGTTGGCAGCGCATCCTGTTTTCTTTTCATTCATTCCAGCGGCTGGCTGTCGAAAAAATGTCTGTTATGTGGCTACAGAATTTTGCAGTAATTAATGGCAACTGTTTGATTAAAAAATTCCATAGCAGCTCCCTATGCAAGGATGTGTGTGGGTTTAGTTCTAGTTTTCCCTCGCCCCAAACCGCTTCCCATTACTAACCGCGGTCAAAAGCAGCGATGCTGAATAAATCTATGCAAATTCCAGAGATGTCTTAAAGAGTTTTTGGTTCAGCACAAAAGAAGGGTGAATGGAACCATGTTTTATTTGTAAAAAAATGTAAATATTACATATATTTATTTAACATGTACATGAGAACAATGTCATTTAGTGTAACTCTACAAAAATTGTAAGTTTTTTCTGTCTTTAATCTAGAGTAGGATGTGTTTTTGTTCCACGACTGGTCTTAAAATAACGCTTTTGATAGCAATAACTATTGCCGCAGTGAGTTGCACACCGTTTAATGTAAAAATACTGTAAGCCTACTTTGCAGGGTTTTAATGTTGGCCAAGTGGCGAAGGACATTACGATGCTGGACAAACTGACGGGTCACCATCACATTGTTCTTATCATAAGTCTAGTCTTATGCTTACTTATACTAATTGTTCTTATGGCTGCAGTGTATGCAGCTGTTCGCCATCATCTCTTGATTTTAAACATGGTGCGTCTCCTTGAGATTATTCTTAATCATTATCCTTAATATTTAATGGAATTTTTAGTCGCTTGTTTCATTGATTGTGAAGTGTGTGTGCAAGGGGATTATTTTAGTGGTGTGTGTAATCACTGAAAAGAACCTAGAAAAGACGGCCGCCCACTTTTGGTTCTTTATATGCTGGATGTTTACGGTATTTAATGTTATTTCTTTTTAAATACTGTTTTTAACATCAATTAATGTTTCCAATCAGAACAGATACTCTGTATGGTCGCGAACATGTGTTTCTCTATGCGAGTAAAAGAAAACTCGGACGAAGCCAACTAAGATTTCCCAATTTTTTGCAACTTACATTTTTTTGTGCTTTCCCACATGAGTATATTGTCAAAATAAAAATTCAAAATTATATCCTGTCAAATAAGATGTGCTTTTGTCCCACGCTTGCTCTTAAAATCGGACTTCTGATTCTAATACCCATCACCGCAGTGAGTTAGCCTCCTAATTCTTTTGTCAGTCAATTCTAGACACAATCTGCAGGGATGTAATGCGGCCCAAATAGCAAAAGATGTGGCTGTGTGGAATATTGTAAAGGGTTACCATCATACCATTCTTATTATAAGCCTTAGCATGTCTGTAGTCATTCTGCTGGCCCTTATTGCGCTTACATATGCGACGATCTGTACCAAGGTTCGGATTCTTTACGCGGTGCGTCCATTTGATGTTCTTTGTGATTCTCCTTCATAAATACATATTTTCTGGAATTTTCAGATTCTTTCTGTTTTCGTAGTGAACTGCGTGCTCAAGCTGATCCTGCTATTCGTGTGTATATCGACTGAAATGAAACCGGAAAAGACGGCAGCCCATACCTGGTTCATGATATGCTGGTTTGTTTCGGTATGTTTCGGATTTTGGGACCACTTGTTTATTAATATTAATACGTCTTGCTAATCAGAACAGTTTTTCTGTATGGCCTCCATTATTTTGTACTGCATCCGACTACATGTGCTAGCCAACGATGCCGACTTTGCCGCCTAAATGGGGATTGTAATATTCCATGTGTAAGAAGTTCTAACTAAAGAATGTATAATATATCATTTTATTTTACAAAAAATCGTTGCATCTCCGATCGTAGTGTCACCCTGGGGTTTGAACAATGTTAGGGAGCGTTTCCTTGCCAGATTACCAAAGGGATCAGGGGGAAAATCAAACGGACCGGCTAACCCTTACGTGGAAACTAAAGATTTGTATCGCTGTGATTCTTCCCTTGTGGACGCTCGCCATTGTAAGTAGTTACAGGGCGATTAAAAGCAAAAAGAAAATAGAAAAACCCTCTGTCCGCAGGGTCTGAACTTTGTAAACATTTATAGATACTACCTCCACCTGACAAGTCATGAGGATTGCTGGAAGTGTTTATTCAAGACATATATGGCCATCGGGATCGTTACTTCGGTTTCCATTCTGCCAGTTCTCTGTTTTGCCTTGCCATTAGTATTTTTGAAGAAAGGTCGTGGGATTCGGATTGTGAGTGAGGAATATTTAGAAAATTACATAGATTTGTATTTATTAAATATTTATATATTTCAGTATGTGCCCTGCCTTCTTATAGTAACATTTATGGGGTTTATGGTGGCTGCAGTGGTTAACCATGAATATCCACTCATCAGTGATGTATTGCGGGTGTGGAGACATAAAAGGAGTCTGACATTCATCGAAAACAAAGTGAGAGTAATAAAGTTTCAAAGAATTTAATATATCGAATACTTATTTCTTATCTTTCAGTATAAATGCTGTGGAGTTATGGGACCAGATGACTATTATGTGTCCTCAAGGAATGTTCCAAAGTCCTGCTTCAGGGATCACAGTGGTCGCCCTGAAGATCTGTTTACCACTGGCTGCTCAACAAGATCCTTCGTTTCGCCCGGAATCCCCTTCAGCGAGCTGGCCTCTGCAATAGTTCGAGTAAGCACTCTACTCTAAGATCCCAATAAAAGTATAATTCCTGTTTTAGTTAGCTTTGGCCCTGGCTTTGCTTGTGTACTTGTTTATCATGAAATGGACCGTTCGACACTGAATGAAAATGAATGAAAAAATTAGTAGGTCTATATTAAGAATGAAATTGAAATGTGGAACCAAATAAATTGTTTTTTATTTTTAAAAGTAGTTATTATACCTGCGGAAGCAGTGTCATTCTAGAAAAACTTAATTCTCGACACTTTTTCGGATATAATTCAGATATGAATCGCGGATTATCGGGGCACGCCAGTTCTTCGGAGACGTCACTCAATATGAGGAGTCGGAAGCTGAGGATCAGCAAGTACGTGATCTACGTTTTATGGTTGATCAATTTCGTAGGTAATATCACGGAAGCTAAGTGAAAATCTACTAAGAAAAATGGCCAATCCACAGCTTATAACCTTTGCTGACATTTACATGTATTATCTCAGGCTGAGGAAGCACATGGATTGCTGGAAGTGTTTATTTAGGTCCTATATGTACGTCGCCCTAACTTTATCTGTTCTGAAGATTCCACTGCTGATCGTGGCAGTACCCTTGGTCTATCTTCATTTATCCAGCGAAATTCGAATTGTGAGTAATAATAAAACTATTTTTATTGTCTATATTGTAATTTATGTGTTCAGTATGCGACGGTACTCTTCTTAGCCACTTGGTTGCAGATGATGTTGACCTTTTTGTTAGCACAGGAGTACCAGGCTGCAGGCGACGTACTTCGATTATGGATAAATCATAGGAGTTTGGAGTTCTTTGAAGTCAACGTAAGGTTTATGAAATTAAAAATATCTAAGTACGTAAGAAAATTGTGGAAAAATTAGGGATTTAAAAAAAAATGATTAAACCTTATTTTTAAAGGTTTTAAATATACCATATAAATAGGGAAATCTTTTGGTTTATTTTTTTAAAATTTATTTAATCACCTTTTTTATCCAAGTCCAAGTGCTGCGGCGTGGTAGGACCCGACGACTACAAAGTTGAAAGAAATCAAAATCCCCGGATCCTGCTACAAGGATTACAGCTATAAGCAGGAGGATCTATACCAAGCTGGGTGCTCCACGCGCTCCATCACGCCACCGATTGTGCCTATCCCCCAGGTGATCTCCGTGATATTCCAGGTGAGTCCTGCCCCGTTGCTCTCAGCCTCTCATTACAAGTGTCTCTTCAGTACGTATTGGTCCTGGCGATTGTGATCTACCTGGTCATCATGATTCGGAATCGGGCCCATCGTCGCACTTTGTGGTCCGTGCGCCGGACGGAAATGTTTGGCTCTGCTGAGTTCAAGGAACTGGGAAGTAATCCTGAGGATTCGAGGAGAAGCGAACTTGAGGGTTACTTCACAGTTCCACACAGGACTTAAGCAGCAGCAGCAACAGAGGATTCCATGTGGCATTCGATTTCGGGTTCGGTTTGCCCTGGGAATGGGTATTGGCACTGGCGGGCGAGACAAATTGGATGCTGCCGGCTCTCGTCATATTTCACGAACTGCAATCAATAACGATAAACACTTGAGTCGCAAATCCAGAATCCAATGTCCAGGATCCTGTCCGATGGCATGCATATGGATGAGCCAATAAAGAAATCAACAAAGCATGTCCGACGATTGAAAAAGTATTGCAAATGCCGGAACAGCCGGCGATTCGGACACGGAATCGGGCAATAATCAATCCGGAGTCCGTAGTCCGGACAATATGCAAATGCAGCTAAGCAGAAAATATTCAAGGACGATCCATCCCCATCCCCACCCAGCTGCCCCGAGTTTATTTTCACTTTATGTCCCTCGTCCCGCGCATAAATTTTATTGTTGTCAACATTAAATTCAAGTCGTGGAAAACAATTTTGCAGCATTTGAAAATCCATAAAATATGCATACAAAATTGTCCGGCGGAACGACCAACTTTATGGCTAAATAGTTTGCCCCGGCCCACATCGTTAATGCCTTTTTTATGCGTGTGTTTGGGTGGCGTTGGCAAAACTTTTTAGCCGCCGTAACAATAACGGCAGCAACAACCACACTTTGGTCAAGCTGCTGAAATACCCATCTACCCTACCCAACGCAAAGTTTATGGAGGGGGCCATACGATATAAAGATGGAGTCGGAGGCGCCAAAGGGTCATGTGGCTCATTAAACTTTGGCCAACAATTTTTTGTTGCACCCCACCGACAAAGACAAACAGAAAGTTTTGCACTAAATATTTGCGCCCTCGCCAAAAAAAAAAGAGTTCCTAGAGGAGAGAGCTGAATGCCAGGGTATTTGAGGTGAGTGGCCATGGTTTCAAGGGGATTCGGAATGGGTTGGAAATTTCTTGGCACACATACGCCCCATTAAACGCTAGACAAATGGAATGCCAGGGGCAACGAAAGGGGTGAAAGTGTTACTTTAAGTTGTGCTTAAAAAAACTTTTTATATATATGGGTAGTATTTAAGGAAATACGATTTGGATTACAACTATTTATGAGACTATTAAAAATCGGTAGTTAATCTTTTTGAATCCTTAAATCACTTTTTTACTTAACCCAAATTTAATTTCAACATTTATTTAAGGGGGAAGATACATATAGAAAAAATAAAAATTCAATTTTTTTTTTATTATTTAAATTGATAGAATAAGTCTTTAAGAATGTGTCATGAAAGTTTCAAGAAGAAATTCGAGATATTTTGGAACTTATACCAGGATGACTGCACCCACCTTACATGTGCAGTAGATATATTTGACTACTTTAAATGCGTTTTTGCTGCTTTTACGGAAATGTTTGTAATAAAATTGCCCACTGTCTGAACCTACTTAATGTAGCAATTTGTACGTTAAAGTATTTTTTGTAAGGCAAAAACAACAACAAAAATATGGAAAAACTTGATTTTTGACTTTGAAAGAGTGCCACAACCAGAGTTTTTAAAATATTCTGTGTAAGTTAGGTTCAGACAGTTTTTACATTATTTCTTAACAAAATAAACTTGGTTTCAAAAAAATCGGATCTACACAGCGACCTGAGGACGATCCGCAGCTGGCCTACTTTTTTTCAATATACCATTACAAGAAAATTCCCACGACCGCCATTTTGAAAGATAAGAAAAAAATAAAAATTGATTAAAATTATATAAGAACAATATAATCAACATGCCAAGTTATGAACTCCCAGCACAATCCCTTATAGGTTAAAAAAAATCATGAAAAACAGGAAAAAATGGCAGTTCTATATGTATCTCCCCCCTTAACTTTTCTTGAAATTTCAAAAAATCCAACATTTTTTCATTTTAAAAAAAATTATATTTTCTCTATGAAAAAAACAATACCAAGTGACTGTAAATAATTTAGATTTGTACAAAAATTTCTAAAGTAAGTTATGTTGAAATTAAGACCTTTCCCATGCCATCTGGTATGCTTTCCCCCTTAACTGACAAAAACATTTTTAAAACAAGAGAGAACGCTATAGTCGGGTTGGTGTCCCGACTATCTAATACCCGTCACTCGGCTAAAGGGAGATGGAGATATATGTAAACTTTGATCAGGCTTAACTTTTTAACGAATGGTCCGATTTAAAAAATTTCTTCTACATTTCGATAGGTATTGATAAACACAACAAAACTGCATTTTTACATTTCCGAAATATTTAAATTTTTAAAATCGTATATTAAGTATTGTGGGCGTTAGAGGGGGCGTGGCACCTTCTTGAAATAAACTTGCGCTGCGTAGGAACTCCAAGAATCTTCATGCCAAATGCCAATCCTCTAGCTTTTATAGTTTCCGAGATCTCAGCGTTCATACGGACAGACAGACGGACAGACGGACAGACGGACAGACGGACAGACGGACAGACGGACATGGCTATATCGACTCGGCTAGTGACCCTGACCAAGAATATATATACTTTATAGGGTCGGAAACGCTTCCTTCTCCCTGTTACATACTTTTGCACGAATACAATATACCCTTTTACTCTACGAGTAACGGGTATAAACACCACATGCTCGGACCTTTGTGGCTCCCATTGGCATATCATTTAACCTCTCCTTCCCATCCAGTAATTACTGGTAAATATAATTACTTAAAAAGCAAGTTCGTGTTTTACGCAGTTACCAACAGACTGTCTTTATTTCGTACGGACAAATCAACAAAGTGTCAACAAAGGTTGGGATATCACACCCTAGTATCCCCAGTGGGAGCCGAATCCATCGAAGCTGGCATGAGCCACCACGGCGGCGGGCGAGTACTTGACGAAGGCGGCGGGGGCAGCGGCCACCACGGGAGCGGAGTAAACTGGAGCCGGAGCGGAGTAGACGGTCTTGGCCAGAACGGGAGCTGGTGCGGCATAGACGGTCTTGGCCACAACGGGAGCTGGGGCAGCGTACACCTGAGCTGGGGCGGCATAAACGGCCTTGGCCACGGGAGCCGAGTAGACGGTCTTGGCCACAACGGGAGCTGGAGCGGCATAAACTGGAGCGGGAGCAGAGTAGACAGTCTTGGCCACAACTGGAGCTGGAGCGGCGTAGACTGGAGCATGGGGCAGCTGCGTAGAAGGACTTGGTGATCACGGGAGCCGGGGCCGAGTACAGGGTCTTGGGGGTGTAAACGTTGTTCGTGATGCGGGAGTCCACCTTGCTGACGCTCGAATAGGGGGTGACCACGTTCTTGGAGTAGGTGGACACGGTGCCGCCGAAGGAGCGCACCACATTCTGCTGGGTGGTGCCCACGGCATCGTAGTGCGGCTGGGCCACCTTGGCGACCACGGGAATGGAGGCGGCGGCGTAGGTGGTGGCCGGAGCCAGGAAGCCAGCGCTGGCCACGCCAACCAGAGCGCAGAAGGACAACAGGACGTACTTGAATGCCATAGCTAGGATTGGATTGAAAGTCTGTCAAACTAAAACTGAAACTGATGTAGGTTGTAAGCTGCAGTGGCTACTGATGCTAAACTCTTGCCAATCGGCTGTTTTTATAGCCAAAAAGCGCAAGTGCTATGCCAAATTTCACGGTCAGCTGGTAAATTACTGTGTGCTCGTATGACAGATTGACTTTAGGCCTAAGCCCCGAAAAAACTGGTTCAATGGGTCGACAAATGACTGCGCTCTTTTCTCTCCCTCTTTTTCCGTGCTCCGTCTCTGTCTGCAGCTTAATTGGAGGCCAGCTCAAGTGCCCCACACCCTGGTTATCAAGAAAGTGAATTATTTTGAATACTCACTCGTACTATCAGCAGCTCATAAATTTTCCAGCGACAGGGGGAAAAGTTTTATTTGGCTCGGCGTGTTTTTCCATTAAATTGAGTTCCACTCGAGCAGCAAATATGGGGCCAACCCCTCGATAAGGGGATGTTCCTTATTTTCCGTATTCCTTGTTGCTGTCAACTTTATCAGCAGGGGGTGTCAGCGGTTTTTTTCGGAGTGGTGGCAGTCAGTTGTTTATGATTTTTATTTGTTTTGTAGGGGGGAGCTGAGAAGTTTTGGTGCCCTTCAAGAAGGGAGATCCGAAGTTGAAATTGATGGTCAGGAGTCTGATAAGTTTTACAAGATCAGAAATCTTTAACAAAAACAACGCTGAATATTGACTAAAACATAAATATACTCATATTTTTGTGACATCCAAAAACTTTTGCACTAAATTACGCTGAAAAGGGCATCTAACACTTCGTCCTGTTTGCAGTTCTTCCCCTATTGTTTTGTTTTCTTTTTTCTCTGGGCCAAGTTTGGAAAATGAATTTTCCTGCTTTTCCTGCTGCTCACGGGCGCATGATGAATATTTATTGAAATTACCAAAGTTGACGCTGCTCCAAATTGAATTGTGTTGCCAACTTGGGATGCTTCTTGGTGCCACAAATTCTGTTCTTTTTCCCTCTTCTATTTGCGTATTATTTTTTTGGCAAATTGTTATTAATTTTACACCGAGGGCCCTGAGCGCTTTTTCGCCTCAGTACGAAACCTAATTACCGCGTTTAATTTATGCCTGCAAATTGGCTTTCAAGCGGTTACGCAGGTGAACTGCCATCGCATTGTGGGCAGTTAAATTGCCAAAAAATCACCAAAAATCAACGAAAAACGAAAACCTATCCGAAACTGGCACGCGTCCGATGCGTATAAAAGCCGCAACATTTTGGCCAAATCAGCATCAGTCGCAGCCCAGCCAGCCTGCTTTCAACTTCAATCTTCCGAACCGTCAAGTCATCCCAGTTCAGTCCAACCAATCACCATGGCCTTCCGCTACCTCATCCCTCTGTGCGCCCTGGTGGCCTACGCCAATGCCGGTCTCTTGGCCAGCCATGTGGCCATTGCCAATCCGTCGGTGGACGCCGTGGCCTCCACCCAGCAGAATGTGGTGAGGTCCTTTGCCGGCACTGTGTCCAGCTACTCGAAGGCGGTGGACACCCCGTACTCCAGCGTGAGGAAGAGCGACACCCGGATCCAGAACAATGTCTATACTCCGGCTATTGCCAAGACCGTTTATGCTGCTGCTGCTCCTGCTCCTGCTCCCCTGTACACCCAGGCCACTCCCATTGTGGCCAAGACTCTGGTCCATGCCCCAGCTCCTGTCGTGGAGAAGACTGTGTATGCTGCTCCAGCTCCAGTTTTGGCCAAGACTCTGTACGCCGCTCCTGCTCCAGTTGTGGCCAAGACTGTGTATTCCGCTCCAGCTGCGGTTTATGCTGCTCCCGCTCCAGTTGTGGCCAAGACCGTTTACTCTGCTCCTGCTCCAGTCTATGCTGCTCCTGCTCCAGTTGTAGCCAAGACCGTTTACTCGGCTCCTGCTCCAGTTTATGCCGCTCCCGCTCCAGTTTATGCTGCTCCCGCTCCCGTTCTGGCCAAGACCGTGTCCTATGCCGCTCCAGTGGCCACCACCAATGTGAACCACGGTCCGGCCGCCACCACCTACACCCACAATGCCCCCGCCCTGGGCGTCTCCAGCTACGGCAGCTCCCAGACGGTCCACTACTCCCCCGCCGAGAGTGTGTCGCACATGAGCTTCGATGGATTCGGAACCCACTGGGGTTTCTAGGTTTCAAGACTTGGCCTTTTGGCTCGAGCAGTTGTTAATGTTTGTTGGTCAATAAAGACGGAGATCGATTGTTGCAAATTAAACATGATCAGTGAGCAGGGTAGACCTTCCCGGGGAACAATGGGCCAAGACTGGTTTGTGCCACATCATCATCATCGCCGAGGCGGCCTTCAATGGGGTCTCACTTTGAGTGGGGAGGGGTAAGCCGATTTGCGATATGCTGCTGCGGGGGCGTGGCATTTCGTGTTTTATGGCTCTTTAATTGGATTTAATATTTTTCGCACACCTTTCCCCCAAACCACTTTCAGCCGGAGAAATAACCTCTGGCCCACTTGTGCACTTGTTATAATTATTGTCAGTTAATTAACGGATATTTATGCTCGCATAACCGCAGCGCCGCATAAATGGCTTACACGCCGGCCCCCCGAAGCTCAATCTTGACATTTGCCTAGAGTGGCTGTGGATATGTGGTACGTTAATGGGGCCCCAGTTTAATGGGTTCAATTGGAACCATTGACAGGCGGCAAAGAGGGAGAGATCAACAGATCAAATGCGTGTTGTGACAGTGATATTTTAGCGATATGGCTTGAACAACGTTCGAGTTGCGTAATGAAAGATATATGATATAAAGGTTGTGAGGTAATACATAAAAAAAGGGCGTTAAACCATACGGTAAGGTTATAAAAATTACTAAAAGCTTATATTGCTCTACAAATTTTAGGGATTCTTGTTTTTAAATTAAACAAGAGAGCAAAAGGGAGATGTAGATATGCATGCAGCAAAGCGACTGCTTGCACTGCTTGAATTTCAATATTTGGCAAATAATATTTGCTCATAACTTTTTACTGAACGTTCCGATTTGGAAAATTTGTCATCTCAGCGTTCATACGGATAGACAGACAGAAGTACAAGGCTAGATCGACTCGGCCAGTGATCCTGATCAAGAATATATATGCTTTATAGGGTCTGAAACGCTTTCTTCTACCTGTTACATACTTTTTCACGAATAAAATTTACACTTTTACCCTACGAGTAACGGGTATAAAATTTGTTTAAAGTTCAATTCAAGTGCCATTTAAAATTTATTTTCGAACCAAACAAAAACAACTCAATTGAGTGACTTAGTTTTGCCGGCCTTTTAAAGACATGACACTAATGAGACATGCAATGGAGCTGATTAATTCCCCCCAGACCAACTGACAGGCCAGACAATAACAATCAAATTAAATGAAAACGTGTCCAAAAAGCGTAGAACGAGGTCCCTGTCTTGGAATTTTTGCCAGACAAATTAGCTGCATTTGTTGTTCCTGCTCGGAGCTTTGATTTGCGATTTGATTGCGCATACGCCCCATGCCACATGCCAAAATGTGCCAGATTGTCCTCGTCTGAGTTGACAATTAGTCAATAATTTATTTCAATTTCATTTCGCATGCCAAGCACACTCACACACCACCGCCCTTCCCCTTTACCCTTTCCCAAAAATGAAAGCCTAACTGCACTTTAATTACATTTACATTTCGGCTTGAGATTGAGATTGTCGCTTTAGTTTTTGCCACAAAACGAGACTGACAAGGTCCACCCTGCAATTGTTGCAATGCAATTTAGGTAAGCGAATTTTCATGATTTAAATAACAGCATTATGTGTGGCAGATTGTGTGTGTGACTGAAAAACTGCAGACAATGTGAGTTTGCTGTTCGGTATTTTGCGTTTCGTCCGACTGGCCGGCCGTGTGTCCTGGTATAATTAAATTATGGCTGGACATAAGACGCATAATAGGTCATAAATCAAATTTACCTATCCCACGGGTCCATGCCGGGCATGACACTCCAGACGCCGTCACAGACACAGTCTCCTATAGCCATAGATGCACTGCAATAAATATACAGATCTTTGATCTAAAAAAATGCCTACAAAATGTTTATTATATTTATTTATAAAAGGTAACGAAAATTTGGAAACTATCATTTCAACTTAAATTTCAGTTGTTCAAATCCTGATACCAAAATAAAGGTTCAAGTTCACTGATAATAAAAATGGAATAGTAAAAATAAATATCTGCATATTGAATGTAAATATTCATAGAACATATTTAAATTAAATACAAAATCAAGTTCGAAAATATTAGGTTCGTTGTTAATCATATTTATTTTAAATATTTTACTTAATTACAAAAAAAGAATTTTATATTCCAATCTAAGTTTAAAATATTTATATTAACTATATTTGTTAAATGCAATATTTTCCTATTAAAAAATTAATAAATAATAACCATAAATTAATAATACGATGTTTTATCAGTGTTGTATTTAAATAAGAATAATAAATACATAAAAATGTCCTATTATTTCTTTCCTTTTTTCAGTGTAAATTTCTTTCCGTGCAACAAGGACGCACTGTATCCTGTCTATGGTCCCCCTCCCCTCATTTTGATGGACATTATGACGACTCTGTCTCGGCAAACAATTAGACAATTGATGCATCTGCTGTGGCTGTTGTGCCCGTCCGTTTGAATTTACATTTCTGCCAGCATTTCTATCGCAACTTTGACTCCACGGAACCACAAAAGGGCCGTCCCGTGGTCCGGATTCTGTTTCCGTAACAGCGACTATAACTGCCGGACTGTGACTGCATTTAATGTGTCTTCTGTCAGGGACAGCCGCACTTTGCATGCAATGCAATTGACACATTTGGGCAACAGAAAATGCAAATTGGTTGCCCTGTTTTCGGCCTACGGTTTTCTATGTTCCTTTTTTATTTGTGGGGAAAATGGCCAGTTATTTAGGCTTTTTCCTAAAAAAAAAACAGAAAAGAAAGCAGAGCTTAAAGTTTCTGTAAATTCCCCAAGAAATTCAAATTTATAGATTTATTTTACATTAAATAGGGAAACTAAAACTACTACAAATAGCTTACCAACTCGGGCAGAAGTAGAATTACAGAAAACAGACCCACCATCGCGATATGTCATAGAAGCACACAAAGACAAAATCCTCCTGCTCCCCACGATTTTCATCCCGCCCAACTGATACGCATTCTGAGGTGGATTAAAATTTAATTTTTAATTTAAAGACTGTTTGTCTTCTATTTGCTACGCGTGGTGAAACAAATAGGTGCAGCTGGGGGGGCGGAAATGAAAGCAACTTTAAGGTCGTTTTTTTCTGTTGATTTATCATCACTTTATGCAAATTGACCGCTTACCTTTGAGCTTTATCGCAGAGCACATCGGTAGCAAAGTTCAGATGAGGGTTTTTCGATTCTACCTTTTGCCAGGGATTTCCCCGGTTTCCACAGTCCACCAACCCCGTCTTTTGCTGCCACGTGCAATGTCAATGCCAAGCGATTAACATTCAATTAGCTTTTGGCTCCATCAATGATTTTATCACAGCCAGGAGGTCCTGTTGCTGCGGCTGGTTTGAGTGTAAATTGTGGCAAATTATCATTAGCCTGTTTTGGGGGGCCCAGAGGACAAGAAGAGGACTCCGGCAACGACATCTTCAAAAGGTTTTTATGACATCAGCAGCTGTCGTTGACAGATTATTGTGGCGATTATTTTAGCAGAGAGGCAGGACACACAGGGCAGATACCAGATACAAGATACAAGACGGCAAACAACAAACAGGATCCAGGGTCGGGGGTCTTTTGTGCGTTCAACTGGAAATTGTCAACACTGTTGTTGGCATTGCTGGTGGCCGCTTTGTCGACCCTGTTACTCTCGACACATGTGGCAGGACTCCAAGGATCTTCGTCCCGGCGCCACTTAAACATCTTGCGGCTTAGCACTTGTAAATAACAAGCAGTAGTTGGAAAAGTTGTCACATTTTTATCAACACCACAGACGAAGTAATGGGTTATGATATGACAATTTGGACGTCTGGTTTTGGATCTCAAACTTAGTTAGTTACACTTAGAATATATTAGAATTTCCAAATAATTGTTCCTAACTTCCAAAAGCTAAATAGTTCCATATTAAGTATATCGTAGCCATCAAAAATGGTTAAAAGTCAACATTGGGTACCGAAATTCACCAGTTTTTGTAATTCTGGACATGAAAAATTTGTCATCAGTATTCCGGTATTTTATACAATTTCCACTAGGATGTGCAATTGCCCACCCCTTCTATTCAAGATCGCAGTGCTGTTATCAATCGTTTCCACCATAGTGAGTTGGATATCTTGGTGCTCGTTGAACAAATACGCATGACCAAATCCGCAGGCGTTAACTAGCATGGAAATGTATACTAATAGCGAATCCATGCAGGCTATCCAAACCGTCAACTTGGTGGTGTGCTTCGTAGTGCTTTTGGCCCTGGCCATGGGAATTTACGGAGCGATCATGAACCAAATCTTCATTATAAAGATGGTAGGTCCTGTCTGCGTTCTGCTGAATCAATTACATTCATATTTTCAGATGCTTTCAGCTGATGATTATTATGGTATTGTTCAGCTTATTTAAAATAATTCTGTGGATAGTGTGTGCAAATCTGTCGACGGTTCTTTCTAATCTCGTCATTCACATTTGGTTCCAAGTCAACACAGCGTCTACGGTATTAAAAAGTCGGATATTTCATTTATCAAGTTCTATAATATACAAATCTCTACTCCACAGCTAATCTGTACGGTTTTAATTGTTAATCTGTGGATGCGTTTGCATGAGCAAACGAGGGAGTTTCAATTAGGATATTAGTAAGTGACCAAATAAAAAATTTATAGTTTTGATAACTCCAATACAATTTGGAATTATTTGTTAGTTTTTTTTACAAAGGTTTAAATATTTAACTAAAATATTATTTTTAAACCAATGCTTGAGAACTTGCAGATGGACAAAACAAAATGGTTCCATTTTTTAAATATGTGCGTGATTCATTTCCCCATTTTACCACTTTAATCTTGAAACCTCCCCCCTGAAACTGACCTCAAAGTGCTGATGAAGTTGTTGATACCGGCAGGCGTGGCAATTTGTGGGTTGTGTGGGTAATCAAATTACATGCGGAATTATGGACACCCGCAGGACGATAATGGCAGCCAATAAAGATGGCAATGACAATGACAAGATAAGCGCGGCCGGGAGCAGAAGAGGCTGTGACCCCCGCCGGGGTCATCGGTTGGCTCCCGTTACGCAGCTTTAAATGAAATTTAACGATGCCCACAAATAATGATACTTTGCATTTTAAAACACTTTCCCAGTCAGAAGTCAGGGTCCCGAGTCCGATGCTCATTACTTGACACTTTTATTGGCAACCGAAACGGAAAAGCGGGTCATTTTATGGCCAAGAACGGATGCCGATAAGGGCATTAAATTTGTTTCAGCCATAAAGTCGCTGGCCACATCACTCAGTATTGGGCCAATTACGCAAATAAAAGTGCACACCCTCCTGGAAAAAAGCGGAACGTGTCAAAGTGCTGGAAAATGCAGCGGTTTTCAGCATTTCAGGGATGTGAAGTGGCTCATTAGAGGTGTGTGTGCGCTGCCCCGAAGGTTTTTCGCTGGCAAATTGTGTGGAAAAACGCTCCCTCTAAACTGGCACTTTCACACTGAAATGCTCAAAGCCTTTGGCTAAGAACAAAGGCCTCTTTCGTGGACTCTAATTTAAGTGCGAACAACGATATGAATGCCGAAATATAAGTATTTCATTTCTTTTTAATCCCCAACTGGCATAATTAAAGGCGAGGCCTGATCGGCCCGCGGCGATTCTCATCGGATTCTGGGCAGGAATTTCGACTGTCGCCAAGCGTTTTGGGGCCATAACAGCATGTCGTCGACGTTGTCGTTGTCCTTGTCGTCCAGGCGCATGTCCTGCGGCTGATTAAAATCTATTAGAGTCAAAGAGATGTAAGACACTGAGCGGGCAGTGGATGTGGATGTGGATGTAGAAGCTCTCCATGCCAGTGGGTGGCCAACCCACTTTGGCCAATGACTTGCCATGTAAATGTCGACGGCGACGGCTACGCAATTGAAATGCATGCGGCGGAAACTTCCAACTTGTCAAGGAAGGGTAATCAGGGTGTTTTTCCTAAATCAAATGTTTTGGGATCAAAGAAAAATATTCAGCAATATGAGAAATCAATGTGAAGTGCTTCCAACCATTTTTTAGAATTCAGTATTTAATTTATAATATTTATTTATAAAAATTCAATGTTTAAATTACATTAAATATTTGTTGAAAATTTGCGGGCACTTTAAATGTTGTTAAAATGTAAAGAAGTGATGTATGTCTGTATAATCCTAGATTTACCTTTTAGATTAATGATTTTATTATTAGAAATTAGGGTATTCACTATCCAATCATTCCTCAAACTTATTTTCCCCATACCAAATGTCCCAGCTCTTGTTGTTGTCAAAAGTCGCTCACAAAAACTTTGCAGTGCAAAGTTTTCAACGGAAATTGTGCAGCTGTTTTGTGTGTGGACTTGTGCGTCTCGTTGGCCTGCCCTTAAATATACTTGTAAAAGCAAATTTGTTGAAATATTCATTTAATGGCTGCCACGCCCCCGATCGGGCGAACGCCTCTCGCTATCAGCATCTGCAGGGCGGTGCTTTCAATATGATTTTTCATGATTAAAGCGCGTGCCGGGTATGTTTTTTATCGGCCGAAAGACATTTGCCCAACGATGCCGGAGTTCGATAGGAATTTTCTTATAAATTGTCGCCCCAACAAATGTGTCCGCACCCCAACAGTGGGGGCAAAAAGTGCCCACACACACGCCGTCGTAATAAAGTGATTTTAAAGGGCACTTTCCCGCACTTCCCTTTCGCTTCGATGGGTATGCGTAAAATTTCCATTTGTGCCAGGCACTCAACTTTATTGAACTTGAAGTGGAGACTGCGATAATGTTTGTCTGATAGAGCGGCGGTGGCTGAGGCGGCGGCGGCACATGTGTGCTGCTCCAAGATGTCCTGGCTTTACAATTCATTAAAATTTCATATAAACGGAATGAACAATGGCCAGCGAACGTAATCCATTTTGCAGCTGCAACCGAACAGAGAGCGAAATACTGGTTGTATTTCTAGGAACATTTTAAAAAGGAGAAATTCTGATTAACTGAAAGTAGGAATTCTGTGTTATTAAAATATTTTGAAATTACTTAATTAAATGTTTTAAAATATAAATAAATATTTTTAAAAAGTAGAAGATAATAATCTTGTACTAAAATAGATTTTCTTTAATATTTTTAAATAATTTTTGATTCTAAATGATAGAATTCTAATGGAAGCCAAATAATTGATGGGTTACAAAAGAGCACAAAAAAGAGATTATATAAAATCTGTAAATAATTTAATTTAAATAAATAAATATTTTAATTTTTTAAAATATTTTTATACACAATATTAATTAATATTAATTAAATTATATACTGCTGAAAGAACGTGACTTGTTTTCCCGGTGCAATGTCATTAACTGCTAGTTACAAATGCACCACAATAACGGTATTAAATGCACTGCGAAAGCGTCAAGTCATAAACAGCTCATCAGTCTTGAGCGAGCCAAATGGGAAAGTAACCAACCGCTCCCATTCCCAAACCCATTCCCGTTCCCGTTCCGCCCCAACGGTAATTATGCGCAACGCGCGACGCCGCTGCAAAAGTTGTGCTATCACAACTCATTGTCTCGGCGGGGCAGGAAGTGCAGGAAGTGGCAGCAACAGCAGCCGGCGGCAAAACATGCCACCAAAGGGGGCGAAAGCGAATAGCGAATGCCTTTGCCTTTGCCTTTTGACGCTGATAATGCAATTTCCGCCAGTCCCCCTTTCCTTCCCCTGCCCCTGGCGTAATTTACAGCCGTGCAATGTTTCATTTTTGTTGCGTCCTTCGGGTCGTCCTTAAAGCCAGCGCAGACAACTCGGATGGCTCAGCCAACGGGGCTAGTTGCGGCTATTTATCTACATAAAGTTAATTGAAAACATTCAAATGCCAGGACGGCTGCGTGATGTGTCAACATCTTCTGATGCCGCATAATCCCACTCCGTCCGAATGAGCCATTCCGGACACCTATCCCTTAACCAGTGTGATGAAATGCTCGAGGCATTTCGACTTAAGGATATCCTGCTTAGAAATTCGAATTTTCTTTCTGCACTTACCTTTAAAAAGCGTTCTTTCTATTAATACTTGTAACATAGAACCTTTAATTCATCATAAGATCTTTGATCTTATACTTTAAAAAATGTATAATTTATTTTAGTTTTTTAATTCTAAAATAAAATATTATCCTTTCTATTGTAACCTGGAAAATGAGTCCTTTAGTTTGTAGGTCAATTCTGCGAGGAATTTTTTTAAATCGAATTTATGGAGTTATCCTAGATCTTTGTTTTCAAAATTTACAAAAAATACTATTTTTTAAATTTTTCACTTAAAAAATTGGTGTTTTTCAATATAAAACTGGGATTTAAAATATTTAATTATTGTATAATTTTTATTAGTTTATAAATATTTGGAATTTCCCCAAGAAAAGCACTATATACCCTCGTAATCCGCGAGTACCGCGGTACGCCAACAATGAACAATGAAATGAAGGCATTGCGCTTTTTCCCTGTTTTCCTCGCCATCGTCGTCTTTATTACAAATTGGTTTTGTGCACTCGCCACTCGCATGTTTCGTGCGCAATTTGCACCACCGAAATGAATATGGAGCGAGGGGAAACTCTCGACAAATGTGCAGAAAAAATAAATTGCAGAGCACGAAAAGGTGAGCGGAGGGGCGGAAACGTGTCCAACTCGCCACGTTAACGAAGTGAAATCGAAAGTTTGACTGCGGTCAACGTTGGGCATTGTCATTGTCTATCGCTTTGCTATATCACTATATCCCGGGCCCCGATTTCGGCTCGCATCTCCCCTGCTGACTGTCAGATTGAATGGTTTATGGGTGACACCTTTAACCGGTCACCGAGGTGTTTTTCTGGCCGACGTTGCCCACAGCCAGACGATATAAATTAAAATTCACCTGCAAGCAGGGGAAACTTCAGGCATCGGCTTAAAATCACAGACGGACATTTGTTACCATATGGGAACTGATAAGCAGAAGAGGAATTTAATTCTTATATTTTAAAATATCGAATTTTAGCAATTTATAATAACAAATTAATACAAACTTTATTGTCTTACAATATTTTACTGATTTATTTTCGATAGCATGTGCTATTTTTCAAATATTTTTAAGTAGTGTCTGTATATATTCTTAAATCATATTCAATCATAAAATAAATTGACCTTTAAAAATGTTTCTTAAAAAAATCCTAAAATCCGTATTCGTTAATTTCCGATCAACCATCACATTAAATATTCCATTCAATTTAAAAATACTCTTTAGACCAATATCCCACTTTCACACTGACTCAGTTTTTCAAACACGATTATGCCGGCTTGGCTTAACACCGAAAATCCTGTTGCCCGATTTCCGGGCTCTTTTATTTGCCCAGCAGAAGTCACGTGGCATTCATAATTCTTAAAATGACGCCATCAGAAATTATGTAGCAATGCTAAGTGCACCCAAACAGCTGTCCCCCACTTTTCCAGGGGGACTCTACGTGACCAGCATTTGTCGTTTGGCGAACGCTGGGATTTTCCCACTTCTTTTTTGGGAAGGACAGTAGGGTAACAATGGGGAATTGATTTCGGGTTTTGGCCAAGTGCAAGCTGATTATGGAATTAAAACATATTTCTGCGCTGCGAGCTTAAAACTTTAAGTGGCAAAGGTTGTCGCCGCGTTCTTAGTACGTGACATTCTTTTGCTTTCCGAGTTTATCACGTGACAAGTTTTCCAGTCCTGCGTTTGCTCTCCGCATTTTCCCATTTTCATTTTCATTGTGCGGTGGAAAAATAACTTTTCATGTGCACGAGTATGTGGGCAAAGGGGAAATGAATAAGCAAACGAAACTACAAAGAAGTTAACTACAAAAGCGGTCTGCGAAAGTGAACTTGGGTTACAAAGGAGAACGGATCGCCGGAGTTTGGAGGGCAGGGAAAACGCAGATAAATAACATTGAATGTGAAAACACAAGGGAAAAGGAAAAAATAAACAATACGCCTTTTGAAATGCTAAACGTGCCGCACTCCCACACGCTCGGAAAAGTCTCGGGGCCAGGAGCGTTTTTCACACATTTCACAAGGACGCCTCGCAGGACTCGTGTTCGTGTATTTTTATTAGCACAACCCACACCCCACACATCCGTATCCGTGAGATACTCCGGCATCAGTTTATCTTGTTACTTGCCACCCGCTCAGTGGCAAAAACATTTATCTTGTCGTATTTATTTTGCAGCACATTAATTTCGCCTCGTGTTTCATTTCAAATTGACTTATTTGCATTCGGTTTAATTTGTTCGAACATCAATACCCGAAACCCGAAAAAAATGGACAAAATGTGGGGATGTTGCGGCCAACACAGCCACAGGTGTTGCGAATGTCAGATTTTTGATTGATGGAAGGCCCAACATGGCAAACCAAATTATGAGATTTATTCTTAAAAGTTTTACGATATTGCAGGGGGATGTAATGATTTTTCTAACAGCCTGCGAAAAACAATCTTTTTTAGGGTTTAATAGCTAAGAAGGGGATTTATTCTTGATTGACACTCTCGCTGATTTCATTAGGTATTCTGAACATTCTAAAGAAGCAGGTTATTAAACTTAAAAAGAAATCAATAAAGACTTTTCCAACTAAATTGAAATGTCAAATGATAGGTCATATTGAGCGATTCCACTTAAGCCACTTAAATAAATAGATATTTGGCAATGCCCCGGTGAAATGCGAACTTCAACTAACGAATTCAAAAGCCAAATGAAATGATATTAGCCACACGGCCGCAATTCGCTTCATGGACCAGCGACGACAGACAAAATGCATTTTTCATAAAGCAGACAGCCATGGAATGGGGCACACATGCCTGTTGTTCCCGCTTCGGAGTTTTCCGGTAGTTTTCATGAGGGGAGGACTACCTGTAGACGTCTATCGACAGCCAGAGGCTGTGTCAGGTTGGAAAATGGGAAAATGGGCAAATGGCCGAGAGCGCAAAATGTCAACCGAAATTGCGATTGCGTTAAAACTCTATAAATACGAGAGTAACATGCAACAACGGAGTGCGGCCAAAGGACATGCCGATATGGCAACAACACAATCTAATCCGGTTATTGCATTTTAAATGTGCAACACGCTCCCGCCCCCGGGGGCGTGGCATGCCATGATTTCGCATTAAATTATTTGCCAGCCAATTACTGCCGCCTGACATTGAGGCCCCAGCTCGGTTTGGCTGGGTTATTCATCGGATCGGATCGGATTGCAAGTATCTGGGATTGCGCCTCGTAATGCGCTTATCAGGAGGCCAACCAGCGCCAGCAAGCCGACTCTTTTCAAATTTTAATGTAATTTAACAGCATATTAAACAGCAGGAGTCTGCGGCGGCAAAACCACAATGGCATTATGCATGTGAAGCTCTGAAGTTGGGAGTTGCGAGTCCTGCAACAGTTGTTAGTCCTGGCCGCAAAATTTCAAAGTGGCACACTTGGCAAACTTACAGATGAAGATAGCAGCTGCCAACGTTCATACTGCCAGGGTAAAAAATACACAGTGGAAATTGTAATGGCAGTTATTTAATTTTAAATTCAAATATTTAACATCGGATTTCAGGGCTAAAATAAAATATTAAATACATGATTTTCTCCTTAAATAATTTTCCATTACTCGGAATCAGTCGAGATAAGCCTTCCAAGCAGCAGCTTCCTAGGTCTAAAATGCGGCTGCCTATGAAATAGTTTGGTACACTTATTGTTCCATTGATCCTGGGAAAATCGAATAGGAATATAGCCTCCTGCGACTCTTTCGATACTGCAGACATATCGCATATCCGAAGGCTGAACGATTCCGACACATACGATAAACTCCCAGTTTCTGTCCTCCTGACGGGGGAGTATAATTTTAGGAAGCTGCCGAAAGTATCCAGGGAGCCGGTAAAAAATCACTTAAGAGCATGTGTCAGCAAGCAAATGTCGACCAATGGAGAATGCAACGATGGCCTGAGGGAAGAACGTTTCCGGATGGATCTGAAAAAAAAGATTTGTAAGAAATTTATTTCTAGTTCAAGCTGATTTTTCACAATTTTAGTTCTCTAGATTCATGAACTCGCAGAATGGCTAATCAATTGCGCGCACATTGAACACAAATCAAATTGCAAACTTGCCGCGTCCAACGATTCTTGCAAGAACTTTTCCGGGCCACCCCAACCCCATCCCCTCGCCAGTTTCCATTGGCTCCATCCTATTCGAGATCAACTTTTGCTCAATTTGATTTTTCAACAAAATAGGAAGAACTTTTCGCCTTTTTACCTGCCCTTTTGTGTGCGTCTACTTTTGCTTGTCGTTAAACAAACTTATCCAATAAAACTTTTGTCAACATTGATTTAAGGCTAAAGAGGGTGCATATTACGGGCAAGTATGGGTGGAGTGGGCGGATTGGAAAATCATTTGACATTTCGTTTGCTTTTACCATAAGTCAAAATATGTTAAGCCCCAAAGAGATGAAAAAAGTGTTATCAGGTGCTCTAAATACTTGGAAGAAAGTTGAACCAGCTTAGCTGGTTGGATATCAAGTTGAAACAAATCTTTAAGGCGAGCCCTGAATAAAAAGATTTTTTAACTTTTAAGTTTTGCGTTTGAAAGACCAAATATTATGATTTAAAATAAAGGAAATTTTTGATTCTAGTCATAAGGAATATAAAAAGAAGTATCTTGAAAATTGTAATTCATTAAAATTGTATTCTTTTAACCTATGTTGAAATCTCTTAAGTTCCGTAACACCCGAGATTATTATTTTTCAAGACTTTGTGAATCAGAATCACCCACCTATTCAGCACACCTGGTGGTAGTTCTGGAGTAAACACACCCTCTGACCCACTCAGAAACACCCAAGCTATTCCGTACTTAGAATGTGGGCTTAAGTCAGTTTTTGTCTTGTCCTCGAGCAAACAAACGGAAAGTGTTGGCCAGGCCGCATAAGTAGAACAGTTCAAGGCAAAAGTTTTGCTTGCAACGTGATATCCTTGTTGCTTTTGTGGAAATGCATTTACAGTTTGCTGACTGTGGCAGCTTCTCTTTATCCACTTCTACTTAAGACTTTAATAGTTGCAAAAGTTTTCAACGCGCGCCGTCTTAAGTAGCTGTTCTTCGGGGGAAGTGCTTAAAATGACTGTAAAACTGCCAACATAAATCTGGCCACAACATCTTTTATGTTGCCACTAGCCAGAAGTTAATGCCAGCCACGTAAAATGAAGATTTAAGGAATCGAAGAAGCAACGGCAGACTGGGGAATCTCGGCAAGATTAAAAAGTTCTGCAGACAAGCAACAAATTGACGCGTATCTTTTGCATATTGAATAAAAGTCAAATTGTGTTTGGCATATTAAGCGGGAATCATTCGGCAATGCCGATGGAAAATCGAAAGCAAATCCCAGGCCACCCAAAAAAAAAGGAGAAAAGTGATTTTTCTTGTTGGACTTACGGCTTAGCGTCGCAGCAATTTCCACTGCAAATTCAGCGATTCTGGCCAATAAGTTTTGCTTCTCGACTTGACAATGCCACATCTGGGGTTTTGAATTTAAAACGAAATTAGTTGATCACAAATTGTGTAATTTAATATTATATTCTATTAAAATTACCCATATTTCGATGGCTTTTCTCATTGTAATTTTACTGTTTACTCTATTTTATAATATTTGTGCCACTTTGTCTGGCTTAATTCTATTGACATTTAATTACTCGTATTATATGGCAACAATCGCCTCATTGAAAATATTTTAAATAAATATTTCTTCTCTTTTTGCTGTAATTCAAGCTTATGGAATATATGCGAATCCTCAAACAGAGCCGAAACCGCATTATTTTGTCAAATGGTGGGAAAAACGAGGTGAGCTATTGAAGTTTAAATTATAGAAAACGAAACTATCCAATATATATTTAAACTCTAAAAATCTTCAAAAATAATTTGTAAGGTTTAAATAAATATTGAGTCTAGTCCAAGAATTTAGAAATAGTTTTTAATCAATAATTTCAATGATATACCCTGAAACTAATATGTAAATAATGCGGTATTTCCGCTAGACTTCTGATATTTCCTTTTATTTATTTGTAACAAAAGATATCACCCCTCTGGACATCAATGCCATTCTCACACAAGGCAATAAATATTCCGAATATCCCATATAGACATGCCAAATTTACAAGTGGTCAGTGGCAGCGACGCTAATGAGCCAAACGCAATGCAAATTGATAGCCCTTTTTTGACAGCCACGCCCCTTTTTCGCGCCGCCCTCGCGAACAGTTCGCTGTGGCTTAAGGGATTAGCATCGTTATGCCCACTTTATTTGTTTATATATGCACGGGCGTTGGAGTATGGAATCCCATGTAATTGTTTTTAATTTCCATGCATTTATAATTCAACATTCTCGCGGCCTTATGAAAAGCTCATTTGGTTATGAGTGTCCTGGGTCCTTAAGTCCCGTCTACTTCAAAGTGTTAACGAGCTGGGAGGCTGCCGTAATTATGCAAATTTTTAATGAGTGTGAAAACGGTTGGCATGGGAGCAACAAGTGTTCGCGTCTTGGTCCTTGGGCCAGTCCCTATCCATCTACAGCTACAGCTACCCACTGAAATGGCGGCTAATTCCATTTGACCCAGAAGCCCCATGGCAATCCATTTACATGGCTTCAACTACCTCGTCGCTTCCTGAATCCTTCCACACCCATCCCGATGTTATCCACCCATAACCCATCCATCCGTTCCCTGAGAGTCCTCCTCCGTAGCTGAGTTGACTGCTGGCATTTGGTCTTTAGATTTATACAGATTTTGTCGAACAAAACATGAATTTGCACTTTTACACACATATGTGAATGAAATGACTGAAAGAGAGAGCGGCGAAAGCCGATTTGGTGCCATTCAGCTGAAGCGGACCGCCTGCACTACGGTTAAGCCCTTTAGACCATGATTCGCATACGGTCGAGGGCTACATTTAACTCGTTTAAGAGGGTAAAGATAATAAAAACATTATAGCAAAAATGCCAAGTACAAGTTAATTAATGCGGTTAATCGAATGCACTTCTTAATCATTTGTTCATGTCAGGCTGGTGAAATTTTAAAGACACTCAATAATATGAAAGAAAGTCACAACTTTCAAATATGAGAACAAATAAATAAAAAATTAATTTTTTACATACCTATAACCAACAGATACTGCGCATAAGAAAAATGTTATGACTGCTGAACCTAAAACTATGTAATCAAATTATTACTGGTAACGGTTTTGGCAAATTTTAGCTCTTACCGTCATCGAATATTTTAAAAAATATTGAACTGCACAACAATCTTTAAAGACTGTGGAAAATCTGAAATAAGAAATCGGAAATAAGATATTTTGAAAATATCACAAATAACAAAATTTACCTCGCAATTTTTATTGGTTTTACTATCAGCTGGGTGAAAATTTAGAGAGTCACATTCCCGTGAAACTTCGTCCAACAGACTAGCACTGCACTTGCCATTGGCCAGCATTTGGTTGCAAACACATGCCCTTAGATGATTATTCATCGGTTCCCGGAATACACTTGGTAGCTACCTGAATCCATACTCCGCAGTCAGGGGGGCGGAAATTGGGAGTGCAATATGTACCTATATTGGGACCGTTCAGCCTTCGAATATGCTACATCTCTACTGTACCGAAGGAGTCGCTGCAGGACATTTCCGCGATTTACTTGTGCAGTATTAACAGAACATAAACTGTGCAAAACTATTATAGAGTCAGCCGCCTTTTAGACGAAGGAAGCTGCTGCGCGGAGAACCGATCTCGACTGACTGCCGATAGTCGGAGATCACTGAATTAAATAGCTTTTTTCCGAAACCAGCTGAATTTCAAAATCGAAGAGCAGGAAACCTCAGCCGCTTGCTTCATTCCCCTGAGGGAAATAAAAAACCAATTTCTAATTTGCGATTAGAAAATACTCTATCAGTTATTCGAGAACGAGGCTCAAGGGTATTAGTTTTTAATACTTTACACAGAGGAACGATGATTGTGCGCCTAAAAAATTCCGACAATCAGAAATAGAGTTTTATGATATTTAACATTTGATTGGGTAAGTTTTATGATACGATCTTGACTTGAACTTTTGAATGACATCAGCTTCGAAAACTGAAAATAAGCATTGTTATGTAGTTGGCATTTTTATTTATAAACATATGTAGATTCCCCTTGGGTAAAATAATAATATTATCCGTTTCAGTCGAAATTAGTACTTTGCCGAAAAAGCATCTGCGTCTGAATTTTGTTTATTATTATTTCCGAATTAATTTGATTTTTGTAGATTTTTATTTCAATCCGTTCTGGGTGAAATTTGCTACTGACCGTTTTTTATGGATCCAATTATATTAGTATAGATTTAAGCTCTTTATAAAAAGGTGTAAGCAGTAAAGTATCATTATGAAATTTTTTTAAAATATTTGATGTATTTAATGAATAAAAGTATTTTATGAATTCAAAATTTAAATTTTCATTAAAAGGAATACAATTTAATGTAAAATTGTGCTCGTCTATGGTAACTGCCTTTTTCAATTAGTCCTTGCATATGCGGAAGGACATCGAATCCTTTCTCCAGCCCCACAATTCAAGGCTGGTGTCAGAATGCAAATGCAGATTTTTAAGCCCTGCGGCAGCTTTTGCGCAAACAGATTGTAAACAAATAAATGACACACAGATACTCGCACATTCAGTGGTCAGTGGCCAGAGATTCCAGGCTGAAATTCATTCAATACTTTATTTCACATGCACTTCACTTCACTTTTGAGCCACGTGAAGTTCAGTCTGCTCAACTGAAACCTTTTTCGCACTTAAGTGGTTAAATTGGCTGTGATAAATTGTTGCCGACTCAAAGTTGTTGGCGCTGCGGGGCACCTCAAGTCACATATGTATGGTCGTCCGGGTGGGCGGTGCGTGGTTTTGTGGGCGGAAAGTGCGTGATAAGTCCGCAAGGACGCAACAGTGAGAGGCTGACACTCTCTCATCTGCTTATTCATTGAGTGCCTGCCGCTGACAGTAATCATAACGCAGTCATCAGCTCGTAATATTACTGCCGCCTGACATATGACATCTGGGAAACGGGAAACGGGAAATGGGAGACTGGGGACCAAAGAAAAGGAATGTGGACTATTAATATGCCAGTGTGTGGAGGCTTCTACGCAGTGAGAAACACCACTTCATTTCAGATTTTATCAAATTAATTGTTCGTACGTCACAGCCACAATTAAAATCAAAATTTAAAGATAAGAAATTGCGTCCCCACAAAATTTAAGTAATTATAATGTTTTGTTTTTAAAGAAAAATATTGTTTTTAAAATGTAATTTAAAGTATACATATTCCATATATATTCCTTTCAACTTGTAATAATTTTTTTTTAAATTTTTAAATTTAAAAACTGAATTTTAGCAAACAAAATATGATCATTTTCCGATAAAAAAAAACAAATTTCTTTAACTTTTTTTCTCTGTGCACTAATAGTACTAATATTATCCAAACCCCAGCTTATAATGGGTGGTGCCTAATGGGTGATGGTTAATGGGGTGGTGGTTAAGAGGTGGAATAACTGCTGGCTAATGGGCGGAGGGCGTGCCTGAGACTGATGGAAACCTTTTAGCTGCAGTAGCCAAATTAAATGTCTAGCCAAGTATCGTTCCTTTTGATTAGCCGTGATGAGTTATATTAACTGAGGGATTCTCCCACCTTGAAGTTACCGAATATGTACAATGCACACAGAGTGAGCTGTGCCAGTAAGCAAATTTTCACGCTTATCGCAAAAGTCACATCAGACAATCAGCAATTCATGCAAAATGCTTCCTGTAGCCAACAACACCAAGAAAAAACACCAAGCCAACGTCGAATGTGGCGCGAAATGACTTGGCTTACATGTTTCATTAATACCCTTTGGCTTTCAAAAATATTTTATAGAAAAATAAATTATTTTTATAAAAAATTATTTAATTGATGTATAAGAATATTAATACATTTTTTTTAGAAATAAAACTATAAAAGATCTAGAAAATTTGAATTTATTTTGTACCTTATTAAGATTCCTTAATTAATTCCTGTCCATAATGGAAAATTATTTTTTCCAATTTCAAGCTATCCCTTCTAGTCCTTTCAGCCCAAATCCTCTACTTCAGTTGTCGTAGCATTCGATGTATGTTTGAGCCTCGTTTCTTCCTCTAACTTGCCGGCTGACCGACTGTTTTTGCAATTTACAGGAAGAACTACACTGCGTTTCAAAAATATAACGTTTTTTAGCCGTCCTTTTATCGTAAAATAAAATTTTTAGTTATTAAGAAAACCTTAATTTTTCTCTAGCTATAACCAATTTTTATATAAAATTCAACACTCTTAGCCTGGTCTATTAATTTTGAAACGCACTGTAACCATGTATATATGTATCTAACTATCTGTCGTTTTTTTTGTTGTGAACTCGTATCTGCCGTCGAGGCAAACAATGGGAATGCAAATTGTAGCAATGTCTTTGTTTTAATTTTTTTCCCAGGAGCGCATATTCGGCAGGCCTGTGAAAGGATTTGTATCCTGCCGCCATTTGTCGGTCTACGATTTTTTCCCTTTTTTTCGCTTGTATGTTTGGTTGCTGTTTTCCGTTTTTGCGTAACACTCGGACTGTTGGCTTTGTAGTTCGCTTACTTTTCATTGTCACCGGCGACGCTGTCATCAAATTTTTTGTTCATTTGCATACGCGAGACAGTGGTGTTGGATGTTGGTCACGTGGCCACTGGCCACTGGCCATTGCACTCGACTCCGTCCGCAGAGTCCTTGTACTTGGCGTACTCGTGACATTGACGTATGAATGCCTGAATACCTGGGCCTCATTAATACATTCACACTCTACGGTCGACCTGGGAACTTGGGAGTGCCGGTGGTTCTGGCCGGGTTCAACGGCCCACAAAATCCCCAATAAAACTGGCTTCATTAGCCGCCATTAGCCGGCTTTGTCTTCGTTTGCCTCAAAGTGAAATTGTGCAGAAAAATAGAAATATCCGGGGCAGGAGGCAAAAAACGAAGCTGGACACATGGCCCTCTTGCCTCTTGCCTTTTGCCATTTGCCTCTTGAATGCGTGTGGAGTGTCATTAAAGTTTCATCAACGCCGCAAAATGAAAATGGAACTCAACAAACTCCGCTCGGTTTCCAGGAACACCCCAGTTTGCCAACTCCCCGAGGGCAGGGATATATGTATATCCAAGATACAAGGGATATGCTTAAGGGGCGGAAGGGGGTTAGGGGAAGGCCTGCTGATATTGTCATTACATGCTTGGGGGATATTTCTGTGGCGTTTCCAAGGCAAATGTACTTTTGACAGTCCAACTGCTGAAACTCCTGAACTGAAACCCAAAAGGGTTGACCAACCCTCGCCGGTGACCCCGGCAACCGCAATGGACAAAAGACAAAAGATTTGTTTGCTCGACGGGACAACAGCTGCTGATGCCCCCAAGTCGTTCGTCCTTCGTCCTTCGCCCCTCGTCCGTTGTTGTCCTCTCCATAGAATTGCCCCAAATTGGTTTGTTTAATAGTTTCGAATCTTCTTCCCAGCCCAGCGGCAATAAATGTTGTGCAAGTATTTAAATATTTATCAGTCAAAAATCCCGCACTAGTATCTTGTATCGCACAGATGTCGCACTTATCTATGGAATCCCACCCCCACTGGGTATTGGTAATTTTTGCCTTGGCCAATCAAGTCGGCTTGTTAGCAAGAATTCTATGCTCACATTTTTCTTTGGAAAGATTTAGATTAAGACTAAGAATTAATAGCATAGAGATAAAAAAATACATTCTCTTGAACAGCACTAAAAGAAATCATATATTTTATTTTTTATAACCCAAAATAATATAATCGGTATGCATATAGCAACATGTTGCCAAGTCCTTGAGCAACATTTTGTGGAACTCATGTAGCAAACAATGAAAACAATGAAAACTCATGTAGCAAACAATGAAAACCACATTTAAGGATTATAGATGTTAAATATTGAATTTTACAAATATAATTTTGCAATATTTTTTTAACTCAATAACTAAATAAAGAATATTTCAACAATAAATCTTAAACTAAAATAAGTTTTATATTAAATGTATAATTTAAGGTAATTAAATTCTGGAATACAATACACAAATATATTATAGTGGGCTTATCTTAACTTATCCGGAGATTTAACTATCGCTTGGTTTATTTTCTGCCAACCAAGGGGTCTTGACATCGATAAGATTAGATGGAATTTAAGGCCCCCATGAGATTAGCACTGCCCCTCGAACAGTCGTAAACCTGGCAGCGGATAGATGCAGGTGAGATTGCGATAAGGTGCGATTACCATAGACACGAGAGGACGGTGCTTTCGCTCAGTTGGAACCATGATCTTGACCACCACATTCGTGTGCTTCTGCCTGGCCTCGGCCTTCAACTATTTCAGGACCCGTCGGCAGAGGTCGCTGATTAAGAATCTCCAGGGACCCTTCACCTGGCCGCTCATGGGGGCAATGCACAAGCTGCTGTTCCTTCAGCCGAAAAGTTCGTTATTTTTTATAACTTATGCCAGAAATTCAATTTCTAATTCATTTTGGAAGATTTCTTTAAGCGCAGCACCGAATACCTGGCAAAATATGGATCCTTGAGCCGTTGTTGGGTCTTTCATCGCCTCTTTATTCCACTGGCTGATCTGGAGCTCAGCAGACAGCTTCTGGAAAGCGAATCGCATTTGGAAACGGGCTATGAGCTGATGAAGGATTGGCTGGGAGGAGGTGTACTCATGTGTCAGCCGGATCAGTGGCAAAGGCGGCATTGTCTAATTAGTGGGCTCTTTGACAAGGGAAACTTGGAAAAGCTGATGGAACTATGTCGCCAGCAGGCGGAGAAACTGCAACAAAAGTTGGTGAAACAAGCGGATCTGAAAGTGTTTGATGTCTGGGAACTGGTAGCTCCTAATGTGTTGGAGCTGATGGTTATGACCACCTGTGGTACAAAGCCCACGGAGGAATATTCAAAGAACCTCGGAGAGTAAGTGTTCCCTAGACGCCAACTTATATGTTCATCGTGATCACCGATCTTTCCCTAACTTTTCTAGATTATCGGAGCTCTATAGAAAACGTTTTCTGAGCCTGCAGTCTGCCAACAGATTCAACTATTGGCTTAGTTCTCCTTTCATGAGAAGACGTCAGAATCGTTTGATAAAAAGACTGAACGAGGAACACAAGAATCTAATGGCCAGTCACCAAAGACAAGAGAAGTTAAAGATGGGTGATGGTAGTCTTGCCATTGATAATATAAGGCCACTACCTCAGCAGTATCATGCATCCCTGTTGCAAATTCTTCTGGAAAGCAAAGATCCAAGTCTTACTGTTGAGGAAATCTGCGGGGAGCTGAATACCTGTAACTACTTGGGTTACCTCCTCTGCAGTTCAGCACTCTGCTTCACACTCGTCACAATTGCTAGAAATCCATCTGTGCAACAGAGGTGTTTGGAGGAATTGAAGATAGCTCAGATCAAGGATCAAGGATGGGACTTGGAAAAGCTCCCTTATCTAGAAGCTATCCTGCAGGAAACCATGAGGCTTTACCCACCACAAGTCATTGTTGGCCGGCAGCTCAAGAACGACTTTCCCTACAGTGCGTATAAGTGATATTCTTATCAAAACCGAAACCCTCATTTATGATTTTATTTTCCTTAGCACACAGTATCGTAGGAGATGGAGTTCTACCATTCGGTTCAGAGATCTACATGAATCTCCATGAACTGCAGCGGAATGAAAATCGTTATGCGAAAGCTAATCACTTTGAAGCAGAGCGATTTTTAGACTCTCCTCCGGAACTCCTGAGTTTTAGTCTTGCGTCCCCGTTGCTGTCCAGCTAGAAAATTTAGTATAATCCTTCTGAAAACCTTGCTGGCTCCTATTTTAACCCACTTTGAACTGTTACCCTATGGCGATGAGCTGCGCTTGGACTTGCGACTAATTTTGGGATCATCTAATGGATTTCAGTTGGCTTTGAAGCCGCGGTAAAAATATCAGCTTAATATCCAAAAAATATATTTTATTATTTTATTTTATTATTTTAATTGCCTTGTTGATTTAAAGTCTCCCACTAACAATTACAAAATTCACGTAAAAACGTTTTTATCGCTTCTTGTTGTTGCTCTTAGGTTATTCTTACGTTTTTAGGTTATTACCCTGAACTTAATTCTGAAAAATATTATTCCAATTGAATTAAATAAGTCTTGTCTGTAGAAGTTATAACTATTTTATATTTAAACGACCTGCAATATCCTTAAGTGCTGTTGCGCTTGCGCATTCCCAGCTGAAAGCCCGTATCCGATCGCAAGACGATGTTGACGACGCACTCCACCCGCTGACCCATCGGCAGGAGTTCGTACTCCCTCACAATCTTGGCCAGCATCATCTTCATCTCCAGCTGGGCGAACTTCTGACCTATGCAATTCCGGGGTCCGGCACTGAAAGGTATCATTTTAAAGGGCGGCACGCGATTTCCATCTTCATGTCGCTCCGGGATGAAGTCATCCGGATTGGGAAAGGTCTCTGGTTGTCGATGGACTCCAAAGATTCCGATTATTATCTCTGAGCCCGCAGGAATTACTCCATCCCCGTAAACAGAGTTGGCTAAAATAAGTATAGCATGATAAGAGACAATGGTAATACAAGATTATATAAAACCTACTGTATTTAAAGTCAGTCTGCAGTTTGCGTCCCACGATGGGCACAGGAGGATACATCCTCAGCGACTCCTTAATGACGCACTCCATGTACTTCAGCTCTCCGAGATCCCGAATGCTGACGGGTCGGCTACGATCGGTGCCCAGTACCCGAAGGATCTCCTCCAGCATCTTTTCCTGCACTTCCGGGTGCCTGGAAAGCTCATGCAGGCAGAAGGACAAGGCACTGGTGGTGGTATCGTGGCCCTCGAACATGAAAGTGTCCACCTCCTCGCGGATCTCATCGTTGTTCAGAGGTCTGCCATCCACAGTGGCCATCAGCAGGACATCCAGCAAGGCCATCCGCCGTTTAGAGCCCACATCATCATCGGCTAGCTGTCCCTTAACCTTTGCTGCTTCTGCTCATCCTCCAAAGCCCGACGACGCTGCTCGATCACCTTGATGGTGAAGTCCTGCATTGTGCGGATGAGCTGCGTCTGACGCCATTTCAGGTGGGGATGGGTGAGGGTAAACAGCAGCTCCACCTGCAGGTATACCGACATGAATCGCCAGCTCAACAGGGCAGTGCATCTAAGGGGGTTAAGGAATTATAATAGTTTCCTTCAAATTATTTAAAAATTATTTAGTACTCACTCATTGACTGCCTCTGCATAAGGTGTGCTTTCATTGGCCTGGGCATATATTTTCGTGCCCATGGCTGTTTCGGCTATAATGTCCAAGGCAGCTGCACAAATGTTCCGGTAAACATCGAATGTCTCGCCATTTGCCTTCTGCGCCAGCCGTTGGACGCAAATGTTTGACTGCTGATCGAACACCTCAACGAACTGCTCAAGGATCGAGAAATGGAAGGTGGGCGTGATGATCTTGCGGCGCTGGTGCCACACTTTGCCATCGCTGAGGAGCAATCCGTTCCCCAGCCACTGACCAAGTACTTTATACACCGGATGCTTCACCAGATGCTCCTGGCTGCTCAGCAGCTGCTCGTTCAGCTCCGCATCGCCACTCATTATCAGCAGGCGATTAAACACCCATACTCGCTGGAGGTGACCATATCGGGTCACGTACTCTCTGCCCAACTTCAGGAATGCTAAAAATATTAAAATTATAAGCTTAAGGCATACAAAAAATGGGAAAATAAATATTTTCACATATATACAACGCAATGGTTTTTTTTCTTTCTCTGTTTCGTAAGCCGCATTGATAAGAATTCATTTCTTTTTATGACCACTGGTCATTCATAAATGGTTTAGCGATAATGCCCTATATCCCAAGTAATCTGCCAATAATGTTTGTTTAAAAAAAACAAAAGTATTATTAGCTTAAGATTATATTTTGTTTTTGTTAACTGCTTGACTTGACACATTCTAAATTTAGTATAAGAGTACCAATAAAATATGGCGATATTGTTTAAGCAAATCGAAATTTTCCGTTAATACACTTAATCAAGCTAAGATAGTTTTATAAAATATTATTCGTTTTATTAAATAATGTTATTCAATTTTATTTTTAATCGGGTGAGTTCAAAACCGGTTGACTTATAATATTTAATAGAGAGTGCAAAACTAGAATCATGCTATGTAGTTGAATGAAAATGTGCACAACTTACATATAAGTATTGTCCAACGTATTGAATCATTACAACGATTTTATATAGCAAAACTTGTTGCATTAACATATTGTTCGCTTTGCAACCTAATAAAAAATGGAACTCAATTCTCGTAAATTCTTATCAGTAGCGTAAAAACAGAAGTAGTCACGAACAGCTTTCAAGCTTTCAGAGTTGAGTTATTAAAAGTCAAAACTGATGAATAACATGTAATAGCTATCACAGAAATAATAAAAATGCAAGCCAGTAGAAAATAATTGAAGGCATTTCATTATATACAAAAAATAGAATTTAAACTAAATTATAATTATAAATTATAATTACAAACGAGTTATTAAATTTAAGTCTATTTATTATTAAAAAATTCATAAATCAAAATTTTACAACTGCATTTCTTTAAAATATTAAAAAAATCTTTAAAAAAATATTTATAATATTAATGTAAGGAAAATCAACTTTGATGATATTTTTAAAATAAATTTGAACTTTTATCAATTTACTTACTTTTGGGGTTCATCCGCAGCATGAGCTGAAGAGCGCCAATGAGCGGCGGACACACGGGTCCCGGCAAGTTGGCCACCTTCCGCCGGCGATCGGCCTGGCCAAGATGGATGATCCAGCCCGCCGCCAAGAGCAACACAACCAGCAGGAACAGCAACATTTTGCACTCTGAATTGACGATTATTGCGAGCAAGCCGATGCGAACGATCCGAGCGATCCGAGAGCGTCATACTTACGAGTATATCTAATCGGCTTCAGATTCAAATGTAACTCAAAGTGCATGTAGAGTAGCATTAGAGCGATAATTGCGCTAATCTGCGTAGACTATTTCAAGCCTGCGTGTTAAGTTAGTGGGTTTATTAGGTATTTGTATTGCTAGTAATTATTCCCAGCCCTTTGGCAAGATAACGAGGAGCCCTGCAGGCGATTGACATTCTTGGTTTTTTTTTAAAGTAATTTCCGTTAGAGACATTGGTGCGGAAATTAAAACATTTGACCCAACTCCCGCGCAGAATGAATGGCTAGATGGACAGATAGATGGCTGGACGGGCGACTCGTCAGCTGGCCAAGGGCTGCCCTCGAAAAAACTAATTAACACCGACTTCCTGGGCCGGGCAACTTTGACTTTGTAATGGCATTTTATTATTTTAAATACTCACAGTTTCCACAGCAGAACGATATCCACAGCGAGCATGCAGACGAAAAGTGTTTTTAATTGTAGACCGAATGGGGATTTTCAATTTTCACAATGACTTTTATAAATAAAACGCTTGAACATACACATCTCGCATTTCGTTTCACTTCTGTAGCTCGGCGCGGCACAGAAAGATTTTCCGCATTAATTTTGCATATTAAAAATGCAATTTGTTGCGTTAATTGCAGCATGTGAAATGTATCGGACAATGCGAGTGATATGCGGGTTCCCCCACCCAAAAAATAAAACGAAACCCTGCCCTTTTCCACGCCAGCGAAGCGGCCAAGTCACGTTGATAGCAAGTGCAAACAAGCGGACAACGAGGCGTATGCGTAATGCAAGAGAGTGGGTGATAAATGGGTGGGTGGTGAAAGGGGTATCCACTGGCCACCGCTGGGTATTAAAATTATTTTAAAGGCGGCCAGAGAGAATCGGATATTTTGTGCAAATAAAGAAGGCAACAAAAAGTGAATATGGTAAATAATTACGAATGAAATGTCGGCAGTTTAAAGACAGGATAGGAAAGACAAGAAAACACAGGTAAATAAAAAGATTTGTTTATTTACAAATGTATACCTACTTTTAAATTTAGGTTTAGTAATCACCTAATAAGTACCTAATACCAACATAACTAGCAGATTTTTTTGAATTCTTTAAACCTTCAGCTTAAAATATTATTTGTAACATATATAAAAAGCATTGTAACTGTGCCAACTATGGAATTTAAGACTCAAACTTCGTGTAGCTCCACTTTTGGAAAGTGTTTTGTTCGGGGATTGATGTATCGGTCTAGAGGGCGGGTATTTCTCAATGGTCTTCTCGGCAATCGCTCGAATTCCCGTCCACGACTCTTCAGCCAGGTGGCGAATTTCCCTGGGTGGCGGGAAGAACTTGTATTCCACATGATCCTGTCCCGTTCCCGACATCTCGAAGACAAAGGACAGAGGGAAGCCCACGTGAAAGGCATAATCCATGCTGGTGCCCCCAAATGCTCCGGCATATTGGGCCGCCTGCCGCGGCTTTATAACAGTCCCCGTACTTTGGAATATCCTATCAGCTACGAACCGGGCGATCTCATCGTGTTCCTCATGATTGGGCACTGGCGTTCTAAAGATAGAATATACCATTAAAAATAATTTTTATTTAAATTTATATTTAAAGATTTTATCTAGACAGACTTTCAACTCACGTATCATAAACCCAGGGATAGAAAACAGAACGGTTTGCCGTGTGCAGAGAGAGGTACATCACAGCCTGTTTACTTTCCACCAGACTATGCATTATGTCGCGCACTGTTCGAGCCTCCACCTCGGAGAACGGCGTACTACCCGCGTAATTTTCATCACAGGGATCCTTTAGCTCCGGAAATCCCACTCCCCATCCGACTTCAAAGTTCCGGTTGAGATTTGTGCCTAAACAACCGCCGGCATTCGGTGTTCTCGTGTTTCTCCAATAGTCATATTTAGTGCGTGAGAACTCGTAGCCATCCGGATTCGCCAGCGGAATAATGTGCCAATCGAAATCGGCTAGCAGATCGGCGTTCTCCCCGAATTCCACCACAAGTTTATGAATGGCATAGAGGGCAACGGCGGGAGTCATCCACTCGCGGGAGTGAAGGGCGGCATCCATAAATATCACCCTCTTTCCAGGCCGCTGATCTCCGTTCGTTATCATGGCGATCTTGAGGGCTCGGTTCTCGTAGGTTCGGCCCACATCCTTTATGGTCACCCGATCACCATAGGTTACTGCCAACTGATCCAGGTACTGCATCACTCCATCATAACTGAGGTAGTCATCCAGTTGAAGTTGGCGAGAGGATCGCCGGCGAACGTATCTCGTCTCCGCCAACGGATTTAGAATCACAGCGAGCAGGCAGATCGCGCACAGAGTTCTCCACATCTTGCCAGAGAGCCAATAGAAGCGGCACTAACTCTGATCGACCACCATGCGGATATATATATAGCTTTTGAGAGACAGCATTTCGAAGGGCTTCAATGGGGTCTGCGAATTACTCTCGCCGTGCTAGAAAATATATTCTGGAGAAACCTATGAGTTTTAAGAGCACATATATTATATATATTATGATATAAAATAAAAATTCCTAAAACACTAATTGGGTTTTGAAAACAACTATTTACTTTATTTGTCTTTTGTTTTTCTCTTAAAATTATGCAATTAAAATAATGTCAATTAATAATAATGATAATAAATAATAAATGAATTTCAGGAATGCAGCTTAAAGAAATAGATTGCAATCACATATTTTGAGTGTAACAGATCACGCAAAGTAAAGAGAACCAAAGTATGCTCTTTAAGTTGCCAACTTGGCCAAGCTATCTCTCTTATAAACACTGAGTGGAGGAAATTCGTGTAGATTTGTATTTTTACATCGTATAAACAATGTAATACATTTTAATAAGAAATATACAAAGCCATAATAGGCAGAAAGCACTTAAATGCGGATTTAATGTTTAACTTTTATTGCATCGAATGTTTAGAAATCTATAAATTCAAAATCATCAGATTCTTCTTCCTCATTTAGACAGCCGCATTTTTCTTCTTCGGGAACATTGCATTTATATTTTAAGGCTCCTACGACCAGATTAAAAACTCCTCTCCAACCCACAAAGACACGTTCGTCTATAAAGATCCTTGAGTGTCCTTTAAATACTTCTGCTTCGGAGACCTCGAGCGCAAAGGTCAGTGGAAACCCCTGAAGGTAGGCGTAATTCAAACTGGTACCAGCCAATCTTTTGAATTCGGTGGGAGGGATGTGTATATACATGGGTTTCGTATCTTGAAATACATTTTTACTGGCATATTCTGCTATCATCTTGAACATTCTGGTTTCGTTCGGGGGCATTCTAAATAAATTTAATAATTTTGTGCGAATAACAAAAAGTAATTAGGATTGTAATCAGATTTCCAATTTAAGGGTTAAAGGTTGCATATTTTACTTACGTTTCGAGGGGCGAAGGATAAAGGATAGACGGGGTGCTTTTGCTCTGAAGTGTAATGTAAAGAAAGTGCTGCTTTTGTTCAATAAGTCTTTTCATTACACTCGCAATAATATTTGATTCTCGTTCGGAAAAGGCACTGTTTCCTGGAAACTGCTGACTAATGGGTGGGGAATTCTCTTGAAACAACTTTATCCAGTTCGCGTTGAAGTTGCGATTCAGATTGGTGCTATATGGTGAGCGATTCTTTTTCCAGAAATGAAATCGGGGTTGCCGAGAGAATTCATAGCCATCCGGATTGACCATGGGCAAGATGTACCAGTCAAATCGCTCTAGTAACATTTTATTTGCTTTATAGTTCACCACCAACTCATGAATAATTTTGAGCGCCACTGAGGTTGTCATCCACTCGTTTCCTTGGATGGCCGCATCCAGTAGAATCACTTTCTTAGGACCAGCACAGTAATAGTCCTGTGGCGCAGTTATTTTCACCATATACACGGATCGAAACTCGTGGGTGGTCGTCAATTTTCGAAGCTCTACATTTCTGAAGGACTTGCTAAGGGTTTTAAGGTACCAGCTCATTTCATTGTAGGTATAGAAGCCATCCGACTTTAGGACGGGTATGGGGGAATTGAAATAATCCGCGGAAACTGTAACTGCGAAAAGTAATAACACTGGTCGCCACATCTTGCTTATTCTTACTGACTTTCTGGTGGAGATTTTGTTCATGCCTAAGGCTTTTATATTTCATTTTAGATATTATTCGGCATTTTCGCTTACGCATCTATTAATTTATGCCTCGAAGAGTCATAATAATTAATAATTGCTTATAAATAAAAAGTTTATTCAGTTTAAAAAACTTCTATAGAAGCATAAATGAAATATTTTAAAAAGTACTCATATATGAGAAATCTATGAGCTTTATGGGGTCGAAGATTTACCTTGACATATATGAGAAATCTATAAACTTCATAGGGTCGAAGCTTTACTCACATTTCCTATACAATTTAACCGGTATACAAATATTATTGCTATCAGGGTTTAAGTTCTAACAGATAATGCATAATAATGAGTAATTAGTCAAAAAGAGTAGGCATGCTCTCTTAATTTTCAGCTCTCTTGATAACTAAATGTCTCTTAAATTAAGTTCTCCCTGCTCTAATGATTCACACAGAAACAATGAATTGTAAAATTCAGTAGAATTTCATTATTATTTCACAAGAACAGGCACTTTCACCACTTTTTCATCATCTTCCGTCGATTTTCGTAAAGTTGTAATTCTAAAGAAAACTTACCGACATTTTAAAATTGTTTGGAAAGGCCATCCAAATAGAGTTAATATTTTCAAGGGCCAAGGAAAACCGAAGAATGCAGTTGGTTAAGCAAGTTTACCCCATTTTTTCAACATTTTGCACCATGACTTTATCTTGCTTTGCGGCTTTGCCATTTTGCGGTTTAAGGGGCCATTAAAAAATGTAATTATGTTGATAAATACGTCTTACTGGGCATTTTGCATTTTTATTTTGCCAACTTCGCTGTGGACGACGTCCTGGCGATGGAAAGTGGGAAAACTTTAACCGCAACAGCTAAATAAAAACAACAACTAACGGCTCGGCCTTTCTTCATCTCTTGCTTTTTGTTAGCTGTTTCAACTTTTTAGCCAACAAATTTACTTGCCATGGTCGGGCAAATATTTTATCATTGCGCCTTTTAGCACTCAAGTGGCGGACAGAAGCGGTGGCCCAAAAAAAGGAGGGAAGGCAGAGGTCCTGCAGGATTCCGGACTAAGCGGAGTTTATGGCTTCATTTTTGCAAATTTCTGTATTTTGCTCAGTTTTTCAATTCAAACGTTCACTCCAGAAGTTGCTGGTCCCATTTTGGTAATCATTTTGGCCATTACTTTGATGGCCAGCTAATGAAGCTATAATTTAGAGAAAATATTGAGAGAAAAAGGACACAGAGGACACAAATTGATTATTGACTCCCGGCTATTTGAGAGTTTTTCGATTTGCTTCCGGCTTCCTGAGAGTTTTCTTTTCTTTTGCAAACTTAATGAGCCTGCAAAAATCTGATTTCAATTTGCCGATTACAGTTGTCAATGTGCATAATTTACGAGGATTGGGACGGGGATGGGCAGAATCTTATTAGTTCATAAGCCACGCCAGTTGATGGTCCTTCGTCCTTACAAATGCTCCCGGCTCTCGGGTCCTTTGGTTGCCATGCGAGTCACGTAGCTTTCATGTCCGATTTTTAAGTTTGCGCTGCACAAATCACAAGCTCCTCCGTAACCCCATCCCGACGATGGCGAAGAACCAAGGATCACGGACTGGTGTAAGGACCAAAGCTAATGTCCTACTTGGGGCTATTTGTTGGCTGCACTTTGTGTGGATTTTTTATGATTTGTTTACGCTGCCTCCGAACGTGAGTGATAAGCAGGGAGCGAACCGCATGCGGGACAAGTAAATCGAGCCATTGAAGCCATTGGCCAAATGCAACGGACATGATGGCAAAAATGGTTATGGAGTAACTAGAATTATACAAGCCCTACAAACCTACACTCAAAAAAAAATTCCTAGATTTAAGGAAGCATGTACTACATTGCCTAAAGTTGTGATTTAAGGCCATTATGGACTTAAAAATAGTAAAAATGGACATAAATGTTCAATTAAAGGCCATGCATTTTAAAGAATCAATAGTGTAAAAAATAGTCCACTACCTAAAAAATAGCACAAGCCCATAAAAAATTACATTTTTTAAAATATTTTTTTTTAACAAAAAAATAAAAAAATCTAAATTTAGATCTTGGTACTTATTAAAAGTTTACACATAAGTCCAGGGCCATTTTATATTATTTTAAAGGATATATGTATAAAGCTTCAATGTATTTTTATTTATTTTTTATTTTATATATTTTTCTACATTTTATAAATTTTTATTTTAAACCTATTTTTATAACCAATATTATAATTTTGCTGATTATATAAATTTTGCCTTTTTTCTCGAATTTGCAATGAATTTATTAAATAAATTAAGTCTGTAGAAATTTAGGAATTTTCTGGGCTCCGTAGAAAATGGTGTAAGGAAGTCTTCATAGCTCCAGACGCTGTTTTATTCGTGGTATAAAAAATAAAATAATATACAAAAAATGAGAGATTTTCGGATCCAACTAATATTTCAAAATCTTGATAAAACCCATAATTTTTGTTCAACATTTTATTTAGTAAGTATACACAAAGTTCTAAGCTTAACTTGGTTGAACCCCCTAGAATCCGTAGTGGGTACCGAAACCATCGAAGGTCATGTGGGAGACGGTCTCCGCGGGGGAATAGTGGATGACGGCGGGCTGGTGGCTGTAGTGGGCGGGCTGGTGGTAAACCGAGGGAGTCTCCACATGGGCGGGCTGATGGTAGACCGAGGGACTCTGCACCTGAGCGGGCTGATGGTAGACCGCGGGTGCCTCCACATGGGCAGTCTGGTGGTAGACCGACGGGGTCTGGACATGAGCTGGCTGGTGGTAGACCGGCGACGCCTGGGTGAACAGGTGGGAAGGCTCCTGCTGAGTGCTGTGGCTGTAGACAGGCGCTGGGATCGAGACTGGAACTGGAGCGGGGGCGTAGCTGAAGGTCTTGGCCACCGTCGGCTGGTAGACATTGTTGCTGATCCGGGTGTCCTGCTTGTGGACCTGCGAGTAGGGCGTGGCCACCGACTTGGCGTAGTGGGAGACGGTGCCATCGAAGCTCCTCACCACATTCTGCTGGGTGTGGGCCACGGCGTGCTCATCGCCCACATAGCTGATGCTCGGCTGGGCAATTAATCCCGCCCAAGTGGGGGCCAGGAGGAGCAGGAGGCTGGAGGCAACGCTGAGGAACTGGTAGTGAGCCATGTCGATGGGAGCAATTGGAACAACTGTGCTGGATAAGTCCAATGTTGGGCCATATATAGAAGACCTGACCACCGCAATGCCAATTACTCATAATCGGGCGCACTCCACTGAAACTCGTTTGCCGTCTGGCTTTGCGTGACTTTCAGAAATCCATTTCTCTATCCCTCGATCGTGGCAAATCAATTTACTATTGCCCAGCTCCAAGTGACAGCCGCAGAAGGCGGGGGCGGGCATATAAACTGGAGAAGGGCGTGTCGTCGACCCAGTTAAAAGAGGCCAAGACTTGGCCTATCGGCATTGCATAATGCCCGGAATAAGCTAAGGTCTGTGCACTTGCCGCACTTGCTCCACATTCCACGGACTCGAACTCGGATATGGACTCGGATTCGGCTTGAGTGGCGGCGATGGCAGCTTACAATTCACCGCTGAAGGGCCATCAAGTGGCCCAAACATATTGCGGCCAGCGCAATTTATGGCCCATCGGAGATGCATTAACGGCGCTGCCAAATTGTTAATGCATTTTCAGTTCCAGTTCCATCCGCTGTTCAAGCCTCTCGAACGGAGTATTACGGTTCCACATAAAGATATGCACGCAAATGGGGATATTTGTATCTTCACGCATTCAGAGTGACAACAAAAAAACATAATGAGCCATCTATGATACATTTGCAGTGGGTTCATATTATGTCTTCAAAGATCTGATACCGATACTGATAATTATAACTATAAATATTATAAAAATAAATAAAAAATCAAAGGTATATTTATAAGTACCTAAACTTACGGAAAATTAGAAAAAAAAGTCATTAATTAGTTGTTTTAACCGCAATTTAATGTTTTTTTTGTAGTTAGTTGGTTAAAAAATTTCTTTGAATTTTTTAAATAGAAATTTTGTTTATATTGTGTTTTTACTTAAGACAGAAATATGTCACAAACTTTACAAAATTCGAAAAATTGTTATAAATTTATATTGAAATAATTAAATAATGAGAATTTCAACATTGTCACAGATGGTTAACTGCTTTTTTATCGATCTGCGCTCAAGTTCCTCTTTATAGTTCCCTGTCTCTGTTTCCGTTTCCGGTTCTTCTGCTCTCCCAATGGACACTCAACTTGAAGTTGCCTTATTGATGCGATTCTTCGATTCTTTGATTCTTTGGCTGGTCCGTAAAATCGTTCAGCTCACAATTGAGTCATAATGCAATTGGCAAACGTCAAGCAAATGTTGTTAACTTGCCGAAAGAGACAGAGAATGGGGAAGGGAGATGGATGGTTGGATCTATAGATGGACCGGATGTCCGGTTGGCAAGTGTTGGGGACATTGTTGCCACGACTGTCGAAGGAGAATGACACACACTCGCATTCCCACTCGCAAATAGCATCAACATCTCGGCGCCAAATGTGATTACGATTACAGCGATTGCGGGCCAACTTGAGAAAGTCACCTTTGTTGGCTACATAGCTTTATTGCGGGGATTAAGGAGTGCGCAGAATGTGTGCTTGTGTGTCCATTATGGTCCTTATGAAATTCGGCACATAAATTGTATTATTGCATTTATGCTTGATTTTATTTCCCCCCCGCCTGCCACTCTGCTTTTCTTTGCTGATTGTGTTTGAGTGTTGAATTGGCTTTCGCATTATTTTCTTTTTCTGTTTTTTCTGCTTTTTCGTTTTTGGCCCTAAGTGGATTCGTCTTCGTTTACGTCTGCATTGTCGTCCAACTGAACTTAACGTTTTATTGTAGCGACAGGAATCACATGTGAGTGCTTACATTTCAACGGTTTCCTCTGCCCTTTCAACTCGTGGGCCAACGCAATTTGAACTTCAATTAGCTGCATTTGGCCATGGCTAATAAACGCCGCCTTCGTCTTGGCTCCTCGTGCTGATATACAATTACAAATGTCGCGTCAGGGCCAGGCCGAAAGTCAATTACCAGGGAGCACGTGTAAAAAATATTATTGCTGGCCTATTTTGGATAATTTGGTTATAATTCTTACTACTTATAATTATTTTTTATTTTTGTGGTTGTTAAAAATATTTCTAAAACTTTTAAAATTTTATAATTTAATGTACTTTAAATTCGCATACTTATTTTCATATTTTTTTAAGTTCCTAATTTTATTAAAATAATATCTCTTTTCTTTAAAATATTTACTTTTCCAAAGTTTAATCGCAAAAAAATCAAAGACCAAATTGAAAAGAAAATCTAAATTTTTCCCTGTGTATTTTAGAGCAAAAAACAAAGAAAAGTAGCTTGAAAGCCCGCGCCTCGATGGCTAATTGGAATTGAAACATAAATTAAGCGTCCAATTCGAAGGCGAAGACGGCAGAATGCAACTAAAACTTTACGACTTCTTCACTTTGGCCAATTCCGAGCTCAACTTCCGCATTCACATGCCGTTCTGCACTTTTACGTTTTGTCGTAATCCCGGCCAATTACGATACTACTAGCTCCCCACTTTTCCACTTTCCCACTTAACCCCCGGCTGTTGCATCCACATTGACAGCTTAGATTAAGTGTTGACTATAAATTGGCACTGTTAGTTGGCGGTTGTATTTATGAGGCCAGTGCAGTTGCCTTTTGGCAGCTCGAAATAATTTACTGGCAATTACAAGTGACCAACGAAAGTTGTCCATATGTTCTGTGGGTCATTTCTGTTAAATATTTAATCTGGATTTTATATGGGTAAAAGAATTATAAAGTTACTGTGAAAAATAAGATAATTGTAATTATTGCTAGTTGAATTTCAGCAATTTTATATATTTAATTTATTTTTCTTTTGTGTAGAACATTTAAAGAAGTATAAAAATTAGTTTTAATCCGATTTTAGTTGGGTAAAAGAATTATAAAGTTACTGTGAAAAATAAAATAATTGTAATTATTGCTAGTTGAATTTCATATCATTATTGTTTTTACACCAGCAATTTTTTATATTTAATTTATCTTCATTTTTATGGAACACTTAAAGAAATTTAAAAATAAGTTTTAATCTTACAAAAATTTCCCAAAATAAATAAATATATATTATTTATCATAGAACTCCCTGATGAAACGAAACTACTTGCACACGGGTTAAATTCCTGCATGAATGCTGAGGTTCCTTGGTGTTATATTGCCAATCAGCTGCGGAAACCACCCACTTCCACCCCCGAGGTCAGCCCCATTCCGCCCCCCCTCCCCCTTCGAATGCTCCTCGGCTCTCCGTGCTTTATGGCACAAAGGGGACTTGGCTTCAATTTTCTTTATATTACAGCTTGATTTAATTTGACGTGAGACTTGCTCTTGGGCCCTGTTCTTGACCAGACCGAAATTACACAGAAATGGAATCATGCGATGCGGGGGGTGGAATCTGATTCTGAAGTGAAACGATTGCAGGTTACATTCGGGGCAAATTCAAATGTCGCTTAATGAAAATATGAACAATTGGAAAAAGCAAATGTCATTTGCCAGCTGCCAGGAGCAGCGACTTAAGAAGGGTGGCTGATCTGCCCGATTGATATAATTTCATTAAGCAACCTTACCACCCCCCTCCCACCGAACAAAAAACATTTTCAATGTAGTGCCACGCCCACTGACCACCGGCCACCCACTGTGTCACTGGCGGGGAAGAGTTTCGGTGCAAAAAAGGAATAAAAAGTAACGGAAAGCGCCCGCTTAATAACAAATGGAAAGCGGAAAACGAGAGGGCAGTACTGGTCGACAGCGCAAAAAAAGAAGGAAAATGATAATGAAAATGAAAATGCATAAACAGAAATCGTTGACAAGGCGGGTGGGCGGAATGGGAATGTTCGGGGTGCTTAGATGTAGGACGGCTGCGTGGAAAACTCATTAAAACTTTTTCACAGCCCATTTAAAAGCAATTTGTAAATTGTAAAACTTGCACTTGGCCCGCGCAAAGTCGGTGAAAAATTGTAATAATTATTATTTATATTTTCAGGCCAAGCATAGCCCATATTTTAAGCGAAATGTAGGATAAGCATCTTAATACACATAATTGTTTGTAATTAGTAGATTATATTAGGTACATTCATTTTCTTTAAATAATAACAAACATTTCTATTCAAATACATTTCTTTTAAAAATTATAAGGCGTTGCTAGAAATAACATTTTAATTCAGCCTTTAATGTTTTAAGACAATCATTCCTTGCCAGTTAAGAACCCTTTAAAAAATCCCACAAAGTCAATGGTGAGCTCCACAATCTGCCAGTTCCCATTTCCGTCGCATCCCTTCAGTAAATAAGGGGTCGTCGCAATCACTTTGAGCCCGTGGAAAGGCTCACAATCGTAGACATTAAATCAAATTTCCGCACAATTCCGGCAACGGGGTATGCGAAAAATTGTGTTAGCTGCGGTTGGCTTTTCTCCGCAGCCTTCTGCTTATTTCACCTCCACTACCGCTGCCATGGCGCCACTTAAATATTCAAAGCGAAAAGTTGCCCTACACCTTTGCGTCTTGGCTGAATTTCCCCTGTTTTTCGTGTTTTCTTTTCTTTATTATTCAAACGCCGCTTTTCATGTGCAGTGCCGAAAAATTCCCACAGGATGCAGTCAAAGGCAATGGGGGACGCAAGGTTGAAGGGGGTTAGGGGTGAGTTGGTGGGTGGATAAATGGTGGTCCACATGTGCAGTCCTTTAAACGTTTTTATAAGGTTCATCTCGCATTTACCCCGGCGATTCGGCTTATGGGGGAAATCTAGGTAATTCCCTGGAGATTTTCGGCCTTTTCGTTGATTTAAGGCAACGAGGAACTCTCCAAAGCATTGCAAACATATCAATAAATTATGTATACATTCAAAAGAACCGCCACTTTTTCAGAGTTGCCAGCCTGGCAGAAAAATGTGTATGCCTCGTTGGACTGAGTCTGAGATAAGAGTGCTGCAAAATAGTTTTGCATTGCGTCTTGGTATTATTTAGTATTATTTCCAACAGAGGTGCCAGCCTATCTATTATGTGTCGAAACTGAACTGCTTTTTGAAAATGTCAAAATAAATATTTTATAAGTTTTCCAATATTAGTTATTTTAAATATTTATTAAAAATCCATTTTTTTTTATTTTTAATTAATAACTTTCGATCATGTATTAATACTTATTAGTAAACTGTTTTATCTGTAAGTGATGGGTTGTTGTTTCAACAACAAGAAAAACAAATTAAGTGAATTTAAAAGAATAAGTTTCTTATTTTAAGAGACCGAAATAATAGCTTAATAGCTATTTCAGCTATTTATAAGATGGCATTTGGATAGTGTTTCGGCACGAGAGTCTCGTACCACTCAGCACTTAACAGACTTGAAATTTCTTACAAAAGCTTATTTAAATAAAACTATAAGTAAAACCATTTTGAATTGTTCCAGAAATCCAAATTGCCCAACAAACCACCTAAATTATTCTCCTCTGCCGCTGTTGTCGAACTGCAAAATCCTGCCGCTTTAGCCTACAAGCATATATTTGCAAATATCTGCATATATTTGCCCGATCCGCGAGCAGGCGGAGATCCGTGAAAAACTATAGGTGATTACCGCTATCCGAGCAGTGCGAAAACGTGTCCGGAAAAGCCAAAGGCCAGGCGGCAGCGAGTGCGAAAGAGAGAGCAGGTGACAGCTACACCGACAAGATTTCCCCGCCCCCCTCCGCCGCCATCCCCCTTTTTGACTGTTTTTTGCACGGCACGGGGAAAACCGAAGGAAAAACGAGATTTTCAATTGATTTGCAACGCAGTCCGGCCGGAAAATGCTAATAAACCTTAAGGTGAAGACCTTAGATGCGCGCACCCACGAATTCAGCATCGACAATGAGGTAATGTTTGAGGTTGTGTGTCCAGTCCAGAGGCTTCTCTACCCCGCCCATTTCCAGCTCACGATCCGCCAGTTCAAGGACCAAATAGCCGAGAAGACCAACATCGCGGCGGAGAACCAGCGCATCATCTACCAGGGTCGCGTCCTGGCCGACGAGAAGCAGGTGAAGGAGTACGGTGAGTCATGCCCCCGGGAGCACCCCCGATATCTGCTATACCAACCCACTATCGTCGCTATACAACAGATGTCGACGGCAAGGTTCTGCATGTGGCCGAGCGTCCGCCCTTCTCGCAGCGCGGCGCCAACTCCCGAAACAATGACGAACCCATGCGCCCCTTCCGCAATGTGGCACGTCCTTCGCCGCCCGGAATGCGCACTTCGCCCTACTTCCGCGCCCTCGACGGCATGCTGGTGGGCACCATGGCCATTCCCGTGAACAACGGTCCAGTTGCAGGGGTAAGTCTTTAGGTCTGATCCCATTTTAAACCCCCATTCTAAAGCGTCGTTTATCCAACAGACTCGGCCCACCCCGAATCGCTATCCCAACTCCTCGTCCTTCTGCATCAACCGCATCACCGTGGCCCTGCACATGATCGATTGCGCCGACAATATAGCCGCCTATCTGGAGAATCCCGCCGTGGGCCTGAACAATCAGTCCCTGGACATCCTGCAGCGCGGTCGCTGGTCCATGGAGTCCACCGTCGTGGAAGTGGGTGTCTCCTCGACGGATCTGCCGCGCAACAATAACATAATTGACATGGTCCAAGATGCCGTGACCGCAGCTCTTTCGCGCACCGGAGCCCGCAACTATACGGTGGTGCAGCTGCCCACAGTGTATACCAATGAGAATGGGGAGACCAGTCAGCAGAGGACGGGAGAGGCAGGAGCCAGCGAAGGGGCAGCCACAGGAGCTGCCAGTGACGCCAGCGGGGAGACAACGGCGGCCACTGTAATCATTGAGGATGTGATTGAAACCGATGACGAGGCTGCCGATGGAGCCTCTGACCGTTCCGCAACGCCTACTCCGGAGCCCGAGGCGGAGGGAGCAGTTGGTGGCCAGCCGGTGCCGGCTGCCGAGACTCCCAGCTCCTCCAATGGAGCTGCCAACGATGCTGCAGCTGGTGGCGAGGGAGGAAACAACTCGGGACCCAGGCGTCGCACTCGTCCGCAGGTCTTGGCCCAAGTTATACAGCACTATCGTGGCGTACAGACGCGTCTGGCGCCTTTTGTGGATCGCTACTACGAGATCCTTCAGAATGATCCGACTTTCGAGGAGAGTGTGAGTCTTTCAACAATGTTCCTCGTTGCCTTTTGGATACATTCTTTGTATTGCTTTATTGAAACGCCAATACTCCCAATTTTAGGACACTGCTGGACGCGAGAACGCCCAGCGCATCTTTGACCGCGTCTCGGAGGCTTTCCACTACCTCTCACACGCCCAGCATGCTATTTCCGATTTGATGCTGGACCTGTCGCAACCAGGACCGCGTGTGCTCACTTGTCGACCCATTCTTGTCGAGCAGAGCGGCTACATACGCTCTAATAACATTTTCACGCCCAACTTTTTGGCTCCGCCACCGGGTCTGCTTAACGAGCCTTTCCGTGGCCGAGCACCCGGCACTGCTGCGGCTGCTGGCACTCAAACGCCCACCGCGGTAGGCACTCCCACAGCTGTGGGCCCGCCACAGGCCACCAACCTACAGGCGGCCACCGATGCCAGCCGTAGTGCGGCGGCCATGGCGGAGATAGCCAGTCGGGCAGCTGGAGCGGCTGCTGAGATGGCTGCCGGAGCTGCTAGTGCCGCTGCCGCAGCTGCTCGTGGTTTGTCCAGCGACCACGTGGAGGATCCCGTCGATGAGCCCATGGTGGCGCCCAATGCAGCTGTCGGGACACCACAAGCTCAGCAGCAACCACGTCTCGAAATGGGTAAGTTGCTGTTTTCTGATCATAATGATCTGTAAAGTGGTGTTACAAATTTGATTGATTCTTCCTAATTATCTTGGTCGTTGGAAAGCAATTACCTTTTCTGTTCAAGTACTGAATCACCCTATATATTGCCCCATTATTTGTTGACGATTTTCTAGATCACGATCACGATCAAGATCAAAATGAAACTCCTGAAAGAGAGATGCGAGCACCGCCTAGGCTGCGTGTCTATGTGCCAGTGACCCTGCCACCGCCCAGTACGTTTTGGTTGTTTGGTTGAATCCATCTCATCTCAGTCATGGCAGACTAACGATAATATTGCCCATTCATTCACTGCATTTTCGTTTGGTTCCACTCACCTTGTTAGTTTGTTTTGTTTACTGACCAGCCCTTTAACCAGATTAATCTCTGCTAGCACTCATCTTATTAAAAGCCCTACTAACTCCTGCCGTTTTGCAGATCCCCAACTGGAAATGGCTCGCATTATTCAGGCAATGGTCAACGGTCAACGGCCGAACGATGTTCACGTGGAGTTCAATGCGCCCAATGTCATGTCGATTAACTTGCCCGTGCACGTGATGACCGCAGTGCGTCAGGCACCTGCACCCGGTGCACCAGCCACGGAAACTGCGGCACCTTCTGCTCCCACTGAAGAATCATCCCCCGAAAGTGCTCCTGCAGCTGGCAATGGTGACTCTCCGAATGCCGCCTCCACGTCGAGTGGAACGCGCAGTGCAGATCAGAGGGCCAACACCTTGCCCACGACGGCCACCCAAACGCGCTCGACATCAAGGCCGCAGATTCAGATTGGCGGAAACAACAACTGGGGCGGACGCATTGCCCCTACACACACGGCATTCGACCGCTTTCTGCCTTGCAATAGTCATCACATCCGGGAACCAGAGCCGCTGCCCCACAGCAACAATGCCACCGGTACAAGTACCAACCGCGGCACCAGCACAGCGCCAGCAGGAGGAGCCGCCGTCGTCTCGCCCACAGCCGCCGTGGGAAGTCGTCCTGGTGAGTATTGTTTCCCTGCAGGGGCAGCTATCGAACCACTTCACATCCCCGACCCCCGCCATGACCCACTTAGCACACCAATCCATTTCATCCGCACACTCACCAACCAGAGATGGAAGGCCAAAGTCTATTGAGAACCAGTCGAATCAGGTTAATCTGGCTTATCTAGCAGGCTCTTTAAAGTTAAATTAAATCTATAATCAATTTCTTAGGCACTATTAATTCTTAGGCACTATGGAATTTCCCGATATTATTTATTTTTTCTGAAATTCCCGTTCAATGAAATTATAAATGAGTTGGCTCTAGAAAACTTGAATGAAATTCCTATTACTAATTTACGCATAAATATGATGTAGAGATGATCAAACATATTTATAGTAATTTAAAATATTTGCTTTTAGTGGGAATATTGAAATATTTATTTTGAAAATACCATTCGTTTTCACACTGAGCTCTAGGGAATGCCTTTAGCCTCCAGTTATTCGACTGGCGACTGGCCACCATCTCTGACATTAATATCCATTTTATCCATGTCATCATTTAGTCACCACTGGTCGCATCCAGCGCGGCAGTGCCACCGTCCGCCCAATGTGGTCGTCGCGTCGTCAGCGACCCGCCAGCGAGCAACTCAGCAGCCTTCGTCCGGCAGCCTGGGCGCAGGCGCAGACCCAGACCTCCCATATCCAAGCCGCCCACGTTGGTGGTGGCAGCACCAATGGGGCCGGAGTCGGAGCCGGAGCCGGAAGAGTGCGGCCCACGGGAGGATCGCCTATCAGTCGCGATCGGCTGGCGGCTCGAACGGCCCTCGTTGGTGGTGGCAGCACCAACGCAGGCCTGACCTCCACCCGTCGGGGGCGACTCGCGACCGCCACCGGTCGCCTGTCCAGACAATTTCCCACCCTACTCGCTAATTTTTTGCTTAATAATATGAGAAATAATGCGCAAACAGCTTCGGCAGGCAGCGCCGTCGCCGCCGCCGTGGGAGCTTCAGCCGCCGCGTCGTCAGGAGAGGCTGCCACAGTTGCTTCTACCACCTCAGCTGCGCCACCGCAAGCAGTTCTACCAACAACCACACCGACTCCAGGCGGAGATTCGGGCAACCTGCGTTCGCAGCTGCGCAGCTTCCTCGACGCCAGTCTCTTTGTCGGAGTCCCCATCAACGAGCAGACGATCCCGGGAGCCATAGGTCGCGCCCTGGAGTGGTTCGGCGAGAGCCTGGTCTACCTGCCGCAGTACGAGCGCCCGGAGTACAACTCCCGCGACTCGGTGTGCAACATCCTGCGCGTCAGCCTGCGCTTGATCATCGAGCTTTGTAGTGCGACGCCCGGCGGAACAGACGGCGCCCAGTTCGAGCAGAGTCTGAAGCAGATCTGCGACCAGTTCCGCAAGCGGCTCTACAGCGTCCTCTTCCTGTGTCTAGGAAGCGCCAATGCGGAGCTCTACTGGCGCCAGCTAATGCGTCTGCTTTGTGCACCCATGCGATCCAGTAAGTACAGCTCTAATTAAGTAGTATGACTATGGACCTAACCGAAGAACGTTTCACCTGGCCAGATAATTGAAATAACGAAACAAATACCTAGGAAATGGAAATTATATTATGGACTAACATATTTTTCTTGCAGATTTCCGAAACGAAGCCCTGCAGTTCTTGTGCATCTACATAGACCCCACAATCCCCGCACAGACGGACACCGTGGATGCCCAACAGTTTCTGGTCCTTCGCAGCGTTCAGGCCGCGCCTCCCACAGATGCCGCAGAAGTAGGTCTCCACACTTGCATTGCTATCCAGAAACTTATGCACTAATAGCCATTTGTTTCGCCACCGCCTCTTGCCTTCAACCCAAAGCAGCAGCCGCAACAGCAAACTCTGGACACGGATGTGGAGATGGCTGAAGTCGCCACCAGCAGCAGCAGTACACCCGCAGAAGCCCAACTGCCCGCCGTGATTGTGGGCTCGGAACCCTGGCACATGAGTTTCCCCAATGACTGGTTGCCTGTGATAACACGCGACCTACAGACCCAGACTGAGGTAGGTCCTTCCAAACATCTTTCCACATAACACTAATATAATTGTTTACATCCTGCAGCAGAATAGCCGCCCCCAGCCGCCCTTCTCCGATGCCTACATCTCGGGCATGTCCGCCAAGAGGCGAAAGATTATTCAGTCAGAAAAACCGACTGCCAGCGTGGAATGCCTCATCGCCAACGGAGTGCAGAGGGCCATCCAGAGCGCCGGTTTGGGAGGAACCAGTGGTAGTGCTTCAAGTTCCTCGATCAGTGTGGATGCCGTCATCGGTTCCATTGCCCACGATTCCGCCATCCAGGCCTCCTACACGGATGCAGTGCGGAACAGTGTGAAGGAGCGTATCAAGCAGGATGCGGATTTCAAGTCCACCAAGTATCCGCAGATCGCCAAGTTCGCCGAGCAAAAGTAGGCGGCCGTTGCAGCGATGGAAACCTGGCCACCTTGTGCTTGTTGTACATTTTACTTTAAAGAATTGTATTTAATTTAGTTAAAGGCTAAGTTCTGTTTAAATCGAGAAGACGACGAAGATTGCGACAACACCAACACACGGAGAGGACCTTTAGCAAATGCTTCAACCTATATAGAATAATAATATCCAACTGATATGTATCCACACACTAAGGGACACAACACAGAGCCCAAGCAAAAGCGCTTTTTCGGCTGCGATAACGGAGCAAAATAAACACACTTATTAACTGAAACAATGGCGATTGGAATCGGATTGAATGGACGGAATTTTGGATGTGGGGACCACACAGCGAGTGGAATGCTTTCAATTGTCCCAAATGGCGGTGGCGTCCCCTCGGCGCGTGACGTGGTGGAAAAGCAGATCCCAGCCGTGACGACAGCCGAATTCCAAATTCCAGCCAAATATTTTGGCCGGCGCCAATTCGGCATTGACGTGGGCCGATGGCACATGATTGCTGGATGACCGATGACGATCAGCAGATCATCTCAAGTGGATAACCCTTCAGCAGAAGCACTACAGGAGGCATATCCAAAACATTCCAGCCGACCAGGCCCACACCTAGCATCCCATTTCATATTTTACCGTCATCCAAATTCCAAGCCTACGCTACTCTTGTTATTGTTGTCGTCCGCAATCGAAACATGAAAATGTGTCACATAAAAATGTTGAAACAATTTATGTGCAAAAAAAAATAAATACCTAGAATTGGCAACAGAATATAAATAATCATTAATATTGCCGCTTTTCTTTATTATTTTCGAAATGATAGGATGCTAAAAATAACATGGCTACGTAATCGAAGTATATTTTTATACCTCCAGTTATGGATCACAGTGTGGTTCAAAAATGTACTTTCCTACGATCAATCATTCCTTCTTTTTATTTAATCTTACTATTTGTTGTTTTTTGTTAAAATTATGAATCTTTTCTAACAATTTCAAACATAGTTTCACGTTTGATATTAATTATCTAAAAGTAGACACCTTAAATCTACCCAGAAAAAGATTAAAAACTTACTTCTTTAAGGATATAAGCAACCTACTATTTTAGTTCCAAAGTAACCCAAACGGTAATAATTATTATTAAACTTGAAAATGGCTCTTGATATTTTTTTGAATATTTAAGAAATTGCTATACTTATTAAAATATGATCAATAACATTTTTACATCTATGGACCGCACTGTATGTAATTAAGTTAATCTTTCCGACGGCCCTAAACATAACATAATCGTGCCAAGGTTTCTCGGGAGCTTGCAGGCTGCATGGAAAATGGAGATGGATGTGGTTGGATGGGCAAAACAGAAGCCACTCAGTTGCCGCCCCCCGATGATCCCGATGATTAATTGCATCCAGAGTTGCAGACGCTGAGGAGCAGACATCGTTGGCACGCGCAATCCGGGGAATTTGCGGAATTTGTGGCGAGCGCATTTAAGGCGCCCAGTGTTTAATTATGCATGCGGGCCCAGAACTTGGAGATAAATTAAGGCAGCGGACTTTGATGCATGGCTCCTGCTCCCTGCTTTCTGCTCCCTGTCGCCCGTCTCCTGAAACGCTGAATCGCTGTGGCGCCAATGGAAAATTTTCATTTGGCCCAATCTCAATTGGGCTGCGGAGATCCTTAAACAAGCTGCCTCCATTCAAACGCTGCCAACGATCCGATACGATCCGAAAAGTCATAATTAAAAACATTTCTCAGCGAGGCGAGTGCCAGATGTCTATGTAAAGGACAATTTATTGGGAGTGCGCAAGGCAACCAGCAGCACACACATATGTAGGTACCAACATGTGTCCATGGCAGTATAATGATGCCCCATACATAGAACTAGGTTCCGAAGAACTTCCCAACGGCAACAGCAGCAGCAGCAGCAGCAACATCAGGCGAACTAGCAACACCAACAGCATTGAAGGGGGCACATCGCCATCGAAATTGAGTTGCAGATACAGATGGAGATGGAGATTGAGATTGATGCCTGGCGCCGAAAGAACAGGAACACATGTAATTGAGTGTTGTGGACAATTATAGCCAGATCTCCAGTAGCCAATTGGTCAAAAGCCGCTCAAAGATCTCGTAAAGATTTCGTGAAGAGAGAGAGCGATGCGGATCGGAGAGTAAAACAGAGAGCAGCGACGCCGGCAGCAGCAGCAACAGCAACAGAAAGCAACATACGAATCCTCCAAGATGATTTGCTCACTAACAGTCTCATACACCTCGCTCTGGAGTACGGACGTCTCCACATACTCGTACTGAGACTCTCGCGGTGTATGAAATCAACAATTAAACAACAAACATCTAATTTTTAAAGATTAATTCCGTACATCGGCGCTATACATATATACAAACGGGTCAAGAGGTCTAGCCAGATTGGGAGGGGAGGAGGAGCTTCTCCAGCTCGCCCATCGACATATCCCATTGATACGATCGAATCAACCGATCTTCGGGTAGTTTTTGTTGTGCGCGTGTGTTTGGAAAAAAAAGCCGAAAACCGAAAACCCGAAATTTGATATCCGATGCCAGCGGTTTATAGTATCTACAAAATCCTGCTGGAAAACCGAGCTGCAATGGAAACCCCCGCATGCACGCATATGTGCGCCTAGTGGGTTATTCCGAGTTTTCCGTGTTTCTCGAAGCGGCCTGCTCAAAACAGTTGGTAATCCGCCGCCCGAGCGAATGCAACGTGTCCCTAGAATCGAACCTCAAACCCGTGATTTGTGAACTGTGAACCGAACAGATTATTAATAAAACAAAGTGTCCATATTGCCCTGCCAAAGAATTGTGAAATTCCAGTTATTGAGTGACCGATCGTTCGATCGTTCGATCAATCGGCAAAATGACTTCCCTCATGTACACCGTCTTTCACCTGGCGACGCTCCAATGCGCCGTGCGACCGGAGATCTCGCCCTGCACCTGCGAAACGGGCAAGGCCTGGAACCATGTGGAGCTCTCCTGCGAGAAACTGGAATCCTTCAATGCCGTCGTCGACAGCCTGGCCAATAAGCTCGGAACGGAGACCATGATAGACCTCAAGATCACGTACTCTCACCTCGACGACCTGGAAATGCGATCGTTTACGGATATGAACTTCAATTTGTACAAGCTACGGATGCAGTGGAACGGCCTAAAGTGAGTTGACTCATTGTCTCAGCTATGTTTTCCCGAGAAAAGGAACAAAAACGCTCAATAGGCGGTTTTTCTGGGCAAGCATTCTATCTGAATTCGTTTACTGAGTCACTAATTCATAAAAATTAAAAATGACTTTATGATATGTATTTGTGTTTTATAGATTGAGAAATGTAAACAATAAAATATTTTGTGTATAGGTTTGCCGAAATGGTGGTAGGTTTTTAAAATTTCCCATGTTTAACACAATCTAATATTGTAATCTTTGGTTTCTTATGGTATTTTTCTTCTCTCAAAGATTTGCTAAGATAAAAAAAAGACAGTACCAGTACTTATTCGAGGAGATTTTCAAATTTCTTGTCAGCCCGAGGCGATTTCTGTAGACTAAGGTGGGTAAATAATTTATTGGCGAAATTTCCCTGCCATAGATTCAATCAAAATATCTTCGATGGGGAGTTCAAGGCCAGTAGCCGAGTTCCGCAGAAAGGCAGAATTTTCCGCTCGGCCGGCTATCAATTTAGGTTCCTTAAACCCAATAAAAACCGAGCGAAAAATAATAATGCAAAATGTACACAAATTTCAATACGCTTATGTAAATTCACGAAAAAAACGGGCTCCTCAGATCGGATCCCCAGGTCTTGTTTACAGCCATATATGTAGATACTAAAACAATAACAATGTCGTTTGTTTACGTCAAAGAGCCCAGTGCCGCCTCATTATCTATGGCTCAATTGGGCAAATTGCGAAGGAGGTGGATTGGAATGGATGTGGAGCTGCTGCAGTCGCATCTTAATTGCCGCCCATATGATTTAATTTTTCAATTAGGAAGTAGCATTGAATTGCCGCAAATTGCCAACGGGCTCGGGATCCGATTGGATCCTATCGTTATACTCTACTACTAATTTAATCTGCCGAAGCTAGGTTGTTGTTTTTGTTTTTGCTGAATTGATAGCCGATAAGCGTTTCTTATCAACAGTGTGCATGTATTGATGGGGAGGACTCCATATACTTCACCTTATAAGATGGCTGTGTACAACGTATACTTAATGCGTACACAAAATTGATAATTGCAGTTTGTTGAAAGCCTCTTTCCAACGGCGCCTGCACGTTTTCTCACTCGGACTCTGAATGAATTTCAATTCACTGTCGCATTGTCTTCTATATATTGGCAATTATAAATAAGAAAAATATAAATAAATGCCGCCGATCTAGCGATCTCTCCCCGGTATAGAAATAACATTCGAGCCTATTTCATAAGCGCCTGCCGCGGGTTCATTGATATTTGAATCTGTTGTTTTATAGCGAGAGAGTCTCGATTCAAAGCACAAATGAGTCAGGATTCTTTGTGCCCGAAGAAATTCATTCAGAGAAAGGAATTTGAAAGAATCGAGCCACGAAAGAAAATTATTTCAATAATGGATCCAAACACGAGAGTCATTGTTGAATGCTGATCAGAATTAAAAAAAAATTTTTATAGAGACTATAATACCATATGTTATTGTTTGTACAAGATTGATTCTTGATTCGGCCATTTTTGATAAACATACTTTTTATTATTGTTTCCTAGAATTTATCAGAAATTTATTAGCTCGCTTTATTAAATTTAAAATGTGACTTTTATTGAAAACACGCAAATATATAAATTTGCTAGCCATTTGTCACTATAAAAATCTGAAAGAAACTATGAATTATTTTAGTTTCGAAACATAAGCATATTTTAGATATATTATAATGTCTTCCAATTCCTAGAAAGTGCCGTGTGAGTTCTGGGAAATGTATTTTTCAAATGCCTTTTCTGAAGATTTAACTATTCGATTTATCATCTCCCGAATGCAATTTGTGTGTTTGTGTGCAAGACGAAATGATTTAATTACCCGACTTGATCGAATCAGTGTTGTGCACCATCGCCCCGATCGCCGATCTCCCCCAGAACCGAGCATCGAGAATCCAGCGGAGAGCGCGTGCCTCTGATGCCACTGCCTCCGATTCTGGCTGCCCGGGGAACGCTTTTTACATTGATGTCAATTTATAACAATTGACCTATTGCCTTAATATCGCGCTTTGACCAAATCATGCCAACCCAGCCAGGAAAAGTACCGCTACCACATACATATGTGTATTCAAATGCACAGGAAGAAATTTTAATTATTCCAGATTTTACTTTTCAAATAAAAAAACTAAATACATATTAAAAAAAAAAAACTATTAACTTAGTTTAGAAGGTAATAAACATTTGATTACTTGGTGGCGCCATCACGGTGCTATCATTTCTGAATTTCCGAAAAGTGACCAATTTGGTTGAATCACAGAACTTTCTTCCGGCCAAATTTTTGGGATTTCGGTGTCATCTCCGCGAATTGATGGGTGTTAAGCTCTTTTTCCGGTCTTAGTTGGAAATCCAAAATATTTCCTGTTTTTATTGCAATGAAACGAACACGAAATATGATATGAAACAAATGTGGTTCCTACAAAAATATTATATGCAATCTAGTCAATCTTTTTTATGAGTGGCGCCAAAGAATATATAAACTCAAGTTTACGATTTCTTTTACGACCCTCTAAATCCAGTAATCAAGTAAAGTGTGGGCAATGCTACTGAATGGACGGGCATAAGGACTTCTGGGGGATCTGATCTTTAAGACTGTACGAGTTATGTGGCTTTTTCGATAGACTTAATGGTCTTTGGTCTCGCTCAGGCGATAAGAAGGTCTCATGCTCGGGGTTTACTATATGTCCATTATATGTTCAATAACTCGCAGATTTGTTTGAGGCTATTATTGCATTGCTCTTGTTATTACCACCATTATCAGAGTGCAGTCACAACCCTGAGAAAAGTGTTGACGGCTTCAATCGCTGGCTGCCTGTTCATTAATTATGATAACTACTCGCACATAATTTATTGGGTGGCAGGGTCCTATGGAATACTACTAGCCTAATAGAGAGATAATGTTGCCGATGGAAACGGATTATAGAAAATTCAAAATTCAGGCACCATAGTAAACAATAACAGAGAATTCAATAGCCGAATGCTTGTTTTTGTTTTCGAATTTCGGGTAAATATGGTTCATATATGGTATTTGCTGCGGTACGACTCTCCGTTCTCTCCGTGTTCCGTGGTCTTTGGTCTGGGGTCAGTCAAGAGCGAAGCAGGCAGTCCAATTGAATTTCATTATTACGCTCAATCAATGATCTAGGGGCCAGTTTAGGTCGTGTGACAATTATACCGCTGACGTTAAGGAATTGTGGATACATATCTCTGCACGATCGCACATACCGAGGCATCGGTCCATCTATCTCGATATCTATGTGTGTGCTCAAGTTCAACGGGCTCATTATGGATACAGTATCTGAGTATCTGAGGAGGAGCAGCCAGTGTCTCTCGTCCAGCTTCTCTCATTACATAATCAAGGCCTGACAAGCCCAGCTCGCAGATAAAGTAGCACTCCTCCTCCTCCCCGGAGCAGGCAGTCAATCAAGATCGTCTGGCTAAAAATAGAGCCTGCCAATCAATCTGCTGCAATGGCCACTGGCCACTGTCCATCCATCCCATATATCCCACATCCCACATCCCATCCACATGCCAATAACGGGCGCCAAGGATGCACTTGGCACGCCATCCAGCCCAGTTCCCATCATGAATCTGCTGTTCTTGGGGGCTGTTTGGCGCCTCGACGGCGACAACTTAATAGCCACCTGCAGACGTCGATAAAGATACTGATGCCCGATCAGGTGCGGCGGAGCGGCGGGCGGGTTTCGGGGGCCGTAGCCCCTGATAAGGCTGCGTCATCAGGTCCAAAGATAGGCCAGGGATGCGAAACTTGATATGGGCCCATTCAAAACTAATTACAGATTGGCTTGAATCACTGTGAATCACATTTAAGGGGCATTGCCCTTTCTCTCTCTATTGTGGAAACCATTCATAAAATCAAAAATTTTTGAAATTATTATAAAAATATAATTAGTATGCCCTCTGTCATACAAAACTGGAGTTATGATGGGATTTCCCATATATTTAAATTAAATTGTTCTGCTTATCTTCTAATGAGTATACGCAAGAAACGTGAAAAATGTCATCATTGTCATCAGTGACTTATGTTATCTTCTAAATAATTTATGTTATATGGAAAAACCAGGGACCGTAAATAATGATTATTGATATATTTTTTGAACCAAAAAATCAGGCACTTAGGATCGACATACGCAAAAAAGGAAAACACCATAGTGATCCTCTTTGATTAATCTATTCATTATCGCAATGATTTTTATTTTTGGGATTTTTATAATATTCCTCAAAAATAATCATTATTTTTGAGTTTTAAAATAAAAATCAAAAATAATCATTATTTCTGATCGGAAAAAATAAAAGTCAAAAATAATGATTATTGTTGATTTTTATTTTTTTCGCTCAGAAATAAAACTCACTTGGACGCCACGGCTTTTCTGTGCCGATTTTCGTCGTTTTTTTTGCATAGTCCCATGGAGCGAATGCAGACGTACCACCTCTGAAAAAAAAAACTTGAACTTGGCTTCTGCATCCCGGTAAATGGTATCATTCTTATAGTCAGTAAAGGGGATACTTCTAGCCTTTGTTTACGTTTATGTCTACAAACATTATGTTTATGTATTTAACCATGGATTGCAGGTCGAAATGCACTTGTCTTTCTCTCTCACTCTACAAGAACTAATTAACCAATGAAGGCCGCCAGCTCGACAATACATACTGGAACAACATTTAACAAAGTGCCACCGCTTTTTGAAATCTCTAGAATCTCTTATTCTTAGGAACAGTTATCCTCTTCTTCTTAAGAATTCGCGGATTTTGCAGAACTAATTTAAATATCAAACCATGTATAGAAAAGGGTTTAAGGTAAGTAGAATTTGGTTAACAAAGTCTGAGGTATTAGTTGTTCTTAAGAATTCGCGGATTGTCTTTCTTGGATGGGAAGTTGTGCTGATTACTTAATTCCTGAATAAAAACGTATCTGAAATCGATTTTTAAAGTACTAGTTGTTCTTAAGATGGGAAGTTGTGCTGATTACTTAATTCCTCATTAAAAACGTATCTGAAATCGATTTTTAAAGTACTAGTTGTTCTTAAGAATTCGCGGTTTGTCTTTCATGGATGGGAAGTTGTGCTGATTACTTAATTCCTCAATAAAAACGTATCTGAAATCGATTTTTAAAGTACTAGTTGTTCTTAAGAATTCGCGGTTTGTCTTTCTTGGGTGGAAAGTTGTGCTGATTGTTCCTAAATAAAAACGTATCTGAAATCGATTTTTTAAGTACTAGTTGTTCTTAAGAATTCGCGGTTTGTCTTTCTTGGGTGGAAAGTTGTGCTGATTGTTCCTAAATAAAAACGTATCTGAAATCGATTTTTTAAGAACCGCGAATTCTTAAGAACAACTAATACCTCAGACTTTGTTAACCAAATTCTACTTACCTTAAACCCTTTTCTATACATGGTTTGATATTTAAATTAGTTCTGCAAAATCCGCGAATTCTTAAGAAGAAGAGGATAACTGTTCCTAAGAATAAGAGATTCTAGAGATTTCAAAAAGCGGTGGCACTTTGTTAAATGTTGTTCCAGTATGTATTGTCGAGCTGGCGGCCTTCATTGGTTAATTAGTTCTTGTAGAGTGAGAGAGAAAGACAAGTGCATTTCGACCTGCAATCCATGGTTAAATACATAAACATAATGTTTGTAGACATAAACGTAAACAAAGGCTAGAAGTATCCCCTTTACTGACTATAAGAATGATACCATTTACCGGGATGCAGAAGCCAAGTTCAAGTTTTTTTTTTCAGAGGTGGTACGTCTGCATTCGCTCCATGGGACTATGCAAAAAAAACGACGAAAATCGGCACAGAAAAGCCGTGGCGTCCAAGTGAGTTTTATTTCTGAGCGAAAAAAATAAAAATCAACAATAATCATTATTTTTGACTTTTATTTTTTCCGATCAGAAATAATGATTATTTTTGATTTTTATTTTAAAACTCAAAAGTAATGATTATTTTTGAGTTTTATTTTTTTTGATCAAAAATAATGATTATTGTGTGACTTTTAAAATAAAACTCATAATGATTACGGTCCCTGGGAAAAACCTTACTAGCCAAAGGTCATGTTTTGATGGAAAACGGAAGAGCTGCTGATTACGCTAGGTTAATAATCGGAAACACTATTTAAGATCGCTTGCTCTTTTGTTTTGAAATCTTTGTGAGGGTCATATTGCTTATTCATTTGAAATACATGCCGAAGGGTATCCTTCTTGAGATATTCCAATATAAATATGTAGGTACATTAAATATGTTCATAATATTATTATTATTCAACACTTCAGAATTAAGAGTTACAGTTCGATTAGTGACTTAACTTTAGCTAATTTATAAACATTTGTTAATAAGGTGTTCTTCTCTGATAGCCGTATCTCCATATCTCCAATCCGGATCTCTCCTTCTAATAATACGAAATTGTAATGGATTTGTTTTGTTGTCGCTATTTATAGATCGCTGCCCGAGGTTCCGTTCCGCGGGTTATCGAATGTCACCTACCTAAGCATCGGCGACAACGAACTCGACGAGATCCCGAAGCACGCACTGAGCCACATGCCGAGCCTGAGGACTCTGGACATCGGGCGGTGCAACATACGGGCGGTGCAGCAGGAGGACTTCAAGGGCATCCAGGGGGTGACGAACCTGATCCTGGTGAGCAACATACTGCAGCGCCTGGACAAGGGATCCTTTCCCAAGAGCCTGCTCATCCTGCATCTGGGCAGGAACCAATTGGAGTCGCTCAACGGGTCGCTGCACGACCTGGACAACCTGGAATCGCTGTTCATCAATGCGAACAACATCACATCGCTGGACGGGGAGCTGCCGGACAACAGTCAGCTGCGTCTGCTGATGGCCCACAACAACCGGCTGGAGCGCCTGCCCGCCAACATGGCCGGAATGCACAGCCTGGAGACGGTGCACATACACTGCAACCAACTGAGATCCTTCGATCGCGTCCTCCGCAACGCAGTCAACCTCTCCGAGGTCATGGCCGAGAACAATGAGCTGGAGTACCTCTCCCAGGATGAGTTCGCCTTCTGCTCCAAGGTGGAGACCCTGCAGATGGGCTGTAACCACATCAAGTCGCTTAACTCGTCCCTTCTGCCGATACTCAAGTTGAAGGTGGCCAACTTCTCTTTCAACGACATCGAAGAGTTCTCGATGGCCGAGCTGCACGGACTGCGCTCCCTGAAGACCCTGCAGCTGTCCAACAATCGCATCCAACGCCTGCTGCCCGATCCCCGGGGCGTTCAGGATCTGATTCTGATCACTCTGGATTTGGATAACAACAGAATCGATTCCCTGAACGGGGCCCTGGCCGGTCTGGCGAATCTCCGGATGCTCAATCTGGCCGGGAACCGATTGGAGCACCTCCAGGTGGGCGATTTCGATGGCATGAGCCGCTTGGAGATCCTCGACCTCACCGGAAATCAGCTGGCGGAGCTGAAGCCTCTGGAAATGGTCAGTGCTAGCTTTGCATTAACTATTTAACATACTAATTGACTTTACTTTCCCGTAGACCTTGCTGCCCAGCCTGAAGATCCTCAAGGTGGCGTACAACAATATAACCAAGCTGGAGCAGGACTTCAAGGGTCTGCCCATGCTGTGCCAGGCCAACTTGACCAACAACCAGATCTCGACCATATCAAGCGAACTCGTCACCAATACGCGCTGCAAAAATCACAATGTTCCCGGCAAACTGGAGATACATCTAGATGGTAAGGAATATACACCAACCATAAATAAAAAGAAGAGAGAACGCTATAGTCGGGTGCCCTGACTATCAGATACCCGTTTCTCAGCTAAAGGGAGTGCGAGGGAGATAGAGATAAAACTTTGATCAGGCATAACTTTTTAACAAATGGTCCGATTTTAAAAATTTCTTCCACATTTCGATAGGTATAACTAAACGCAACAAAATTGCATTTATACTTATCAGAAATATTTGAAAATGTGGGCGCCAGACACATTTTAGTATGGTTTGTGGGCGACTATGGGCGATTGTGGGCATTAGAGGGGGCGTGGCGGTCGCCTGAAATAATCTTGCGCTGCGTAGGAAGCCCAAGAATATGTGTTGGTAATCCCAATATTCTAGCTTTTGTAGTTTCCGAGATCTCAGGGTTCATCCGGACGGACAGACGGACAGACGGACATGGCTAGATCGACTCGGCTAGTGGTCCTGATCAAGAATATATATACTTTATAGGGTCGGAAAAGCTTCCTTCTAGCTGTTACATACTTTTGCACGAATACAATATACCCTTTTACTCTACGAGTAACGGGTATAAAAATATAACTATTAATGAACTCTAGTGGCAATGTTCTTATTTGCATCATTAATTTCATGTTTAATAATATTAAATTAATATCTTATCATGATCTTAACTATAACATATAACGTGAATACGATATTCTGAAGTTCGTAGCTTAAAAGAGTATTATTTTTACTAATACTACGTTAATGTGAAGTATAGAAAGTGCACACCTAATCAAGTTTATAGTACAAAGAACTGTGTTTATATTTATTTACTTATAATAATAACTTCTCTAAACCTATCCTGTATTTTTCCAGATAACCCCATAATGTGTGACGTGCGCCTGAACGAGTTGTGTCGACTGATGGCGGTCCAGGAGGCCCGAATCCGAGGACGATCCCAGTGCTTCGAGAACGACCAGGAGGTGTGCATAGTGCTGCCAATGCTGTACAAAGTGGACCTGCCCATGTTGGTGACCAATCTGAAGTTGGGTGGCCGCGAGGACGCCAAGCCGGTGATGCAGATGCTGGTGCCCTCGCTGATCAAGGCCAACGACGAGCTGTTGCCGCCGATCATCGCCACTCTGGGCAACCCGGTGCTCATTGGAACCACGCTGGTCAATCCGGTGCTATCGCCGCTGCCACCACCACTCTTGCTGGCCACCACCACCACCCAGACACCACCGCTGCCTCCTCCCGTGGAGCCGGAAGTGGCCAAGAACGAGTCCACGACAGCGAATCCGGTCACCACGAGCAGCACCGAGGAGTCGACGACCAGCAAAAGCACTACGACGACGACCACAGAGACGAGCAGCAGCCAGGTGGCTGCCACCGAGGTGATAACCACCACTGCACCCACGACCACAACCACCAGCACCACGACACCGAAGCCCAACGAAACGCTGCCCGTGATTGTGGAGCTCCAGGAGCCCAATGCGCCGGCCACTCCACTCAACCAGACGGATGTTGGCGTGGCCCAGGACGAGTCGGCTGCCCTGGTTCCGCCAGAGGTTCAGGATCCCCTGCAGCAGGAGCTGGAAAGGGAGCGGGAGCGGGTGCGGCAAAAGGAGAGGGAGAGGGAGCGCGATCTGGAGCGGGATCTGGACCCCGAGGCGGTGGCCAAGACCGAGTACGAGACGGTCGAGTATATCCCCAATCTGGTGCAGCCGCCGGTGGGCAGTGAGGCACTCAAGCCGCCGCCCAGCAAGGCGAACGCCCTGGAGGAGGACTCCGAGTCCGTGCACTCCAATTCCGTGCACGCAGAGTATCCGCACGCGGCGCAGAGCCTGCAGATACCGGAGGAACCGCCGGAGGAGTGAGTGCCCAGGCTCCCCGGGGGATTCCCCTCCGAAAGCAACTTAGTTCTTATGTTTTATTTAAGCCATCGCTAAATCGAAAAGTTTGTTGGACCGGATGCTTTTTTGTTGAGTTTTTTCGTCGATTCTATGCGAAATTCGATAAGATTTCCAGGAAAATCAGGACAAACGCACGAGGACAGTCTTATGATTTAAGCTTATTTGTTGGGGGCTCAATTTCGCGTATGTGTGTGTTTCGGTCGCTTTACGGTTTTCAATTTCACGGAATTGTGTTCGAAATTAAATCCAGTTTAAAATATTTCTTCATTTTCTATCTAATTTATGTGAATTTATGTGAAAAGTAAGAGCCCTGAAATTGAAAACCGAAAATCAACCGATGGAGACGGGAAGGTGGCGATATCGAATATGCAACTGCAAATACACATAATCTATATTTAATAACTGTATACACGTACGAACGTTGAACATCTACAAGTAGGTACTTAGAGTTAAACGACAGCAACAACAAACCGAAAACGAAACGAAAAGCACTCACTCACATAAAAACACATAAACACACCCAAAAACCACCCACACAAGCACATCCGTATCCGTGCACATAAATAAACGAATACAAAAAAAAAACGAGAAAAAAATATTGTTAACAAAATGAGAAAATAGATTTTAGAGTGTAATGACATAAAAATCAAAATGGTATTCTAAATAAAATCGTAAATAAAAATTGAATTTATATTTGTTTTAATATTATTGTTACGTTTTGGGATTTTTGTAGGAGTCAAACCTTAGAAAAAATCGAAATATTTTTTTTCGATAGGGGCTGTCCATATATTACGTAATCACCATTTTTGCGATATTGACCCCCCCCCCCCCCCCCCCATGTAATCAATTCTTCAAAAAAAAATTGTTTTGCACTAGAGTAATCATTTGTGACCCCTCTCCCTGGTGATTACGTAATATATGGACAGCCCCATAGAGGTTTTTTTTATTTTTTTTATCTCTTACCACTTAGTTTTTATCGTAATCTTTAGAATAGGGTTCCGTTTGAAAATCATTTGAGTTATTTGATTATTTAATATGCATCTTTGTGGTCTAGATTAATATCTTTTAGAAAAATATTTTTGAAAATTTTTAAATTTTAAATTAAGTAGATATTTGAAAAATATAAAAATATTATTCTGATGTTACTTCATCGATTCTTTATGAAGTGGGTAAAAAAATGTTGGTATTTGAAATATTTACTAGTAAAGAAAACAATTTAAGTTCAGCAACTACCACTTAATAAAATAATGAAAACTGGAAAAGTGTAATCACCACGGATTTTTTATTGCATGCTTGAATTGGTTTTCGGAACTAACACTTTAGAATCTGAGCTGGGAGCAAAGGAGCATGTTCTCCGGGAAGGCGGTGTAGTAGGTGGTCAGGGGGCATCGGTCACACAGGCGGCAGCATTCGGTCCGGTTTCGGGAATCTTCTTGGCCAGTTCGATGGCACTCTCGACTTGCTCCTTGAGGGACCACACCTTGACCACGGTCTTCGCAACGCACTTACTGGAGACCTTGGGCTCCTCGTCGTCCACCGCGGCGCAGGTTTTCGACTTCAGATTGACGATATCGTCGCAGGTTTGGATGATCTTCCTGTTGGCGTCGATCAGATTGGTCACATCCTGGCTGGCGGTGGCGCCACAGGCCTCCACGTCCGCGTTGAACTGCAACGCACTGTCCTCAATGCCGGCCACCCAGTTGAGGATGCAATTGAATCCCTTGATGCTGCGCAGGGTGGCCTCCAAGATCTTGTAGGTTAGCTCGAGCGCGTTAAAGGATTCCACCTTGACATCGCCATCGGTATTCACGTTGGGAGAGGGCACCACCAGTGCATTAACCTAAAACGGAATTGTTTGTAAGTTTTACCTGAACAATATTTACTTTCTAGCTGCAAACTTACGCAGAGCAGGCCAACAGCTAAGGCAAGAACGGTATACTTCATGTTGTCGTTGTTTACAATCAACTATTGGCTACCGATTCCGACGGGGGCCTTTTATATTTGTGAATGAAAACCAAATTCAACATGAGCTAGTCACATTGACGCCCTGATAACGTGCAAAGTCAATTGATCAATTGAGTGTCGAGTTTATCTATCATAATATTCAAGAAACCCACTAATACAAAATACGCACATCTTAGAAGATAAGAATGGGACCTAAATAAATTTCTTTAGCACGGTGATTTGTAAAAATATCATTAATTTAGCATTATAGCTTAAAATAGTTGTATTTATATGTACATATATGGGCACTTCAACGAAAAAGTCCACGAAACCAAAAACGTTTAAACGTGAATAAAACATATTTCCACATGAGTTTGCCGCAATATTAGTTTGTAATTAGTTTGATTCTTAGCTAAACAATAAAATTTAAGGATAGTTTGACTATTTTTATGAAAAATATCAATACACGTAAAAATTAATTTGTTTTTTGTTATTTTTTTGACCTGTTTTTTTTGTTGGTAATTTATCCTATAATAATGCTAATATGTGAAATTTTTCTGTACTGAATGCCTTATTTACATGTTAAACTATTATAACTTATAAGTTAAAAACAAAACAGCCAGCATATGAGGGCTATGGGTAAAAAAATTCACTTAACTGTAAGAAAAAATGTCCCGAGCGAATGTGTTGGAAATTGCAAACTATTTTTGAGTAAAACCAAAACCATTTCACAGGGACATGATTAGACAACATTCTACAAAAAATCGCATTAAAATATTCCATCAGAATTCGCTAAAATCGGTTGTTGAACGTACCGACTTCCTCAAATTCCACTTCTGTTTTTGGCCCGAGCGAATACGGCAGACTTTTAACGATAACTTTAGCACTAAAAGTGGGGCAAAATTAAGATTTTTACAAAAAATAGACCTTGGAAAGAGTGAAAGGTTAGGCCCATTATCAAAACTAAAATCAACTTTGACTTTAAAGGTGTGCAAATGTTCCGAGCGACAATATGAAAGTGCCCATACTTATATTTGTGCGAACTTTTCTGGGGAAATGAATTTAAAACAATACTTTTATTTCAGCAAGAAACCTTCAAGTTTTCAAACTAGCGGAGTTGCCAGCCCACTTTTTAATGCCCTCTGCTCATTATGAACGCGTCGCGTTTGCATCCATTTACCGTTGAACGCGACCAAATCCCATACAAAACTTGTTGGCGAGGGGTGGGGAGGGGAGGGTGGAAAATTGTCGCGTTACAGGGCTGGAAAGTGAAATTTGTGGTATTTTCCACCACCATTTACCAGCACAATTGACCAGGGATGGCCCAAAACAGCTGATTGTCAACATAAAAGCCGGCAAAATGGAAAACGGAACAGGTAATTTGTTTGTTTTTATACCCTTGCAGAGGGTATTATAATTTTGGTCAGAAGTTTGTAACGCAGTGAAGGAGACGTTTCCGACCCCATAAAGTATATATTAAAGAATTCTCTCACAGAAAAAAGAGAAAAATGCTGTGTGGACTGCAGATGCCACCGAGTTCCTCCTGTATTTGTGGGAGGAGAGGCACTTGACGGACTTCGAGGGTGTTCGGAATAACACCCACGATATGTATACCAGGAGATGGCGGATGAGATGGCGAGCTATGGCCCCAATGCTGTGGAAAAAATATGCTTGATGCAGGGGATCGCCGAGGAGCTGAGGCTTCCAAGAAAGGGTTCTCAAGCTGTTTGAGCGAAACATGCGGGAGTAGACAATATTTGACTGTTAATAATTAATTAATAATGTGTTTTGATTTATATTTATGTATTAATTACTTGTAATAAGGTTAAAGGGCTGTGAAATACATGAAGAATACTACATTGCCTTATTAAGTTGTCTGGTCTTGGTTTTCATTAAAATGTACCGCAAGAAGCGTGGGATGTGGTGCTTGCTTCCAGCATTTGGGCAATTTGTCCACACATATTATTTTGTTCAAATGCTGTTCTGAGATTGTATTTATTAGTAATAAATTATTTAAATCCATTGTTTACTTAAGCTCGCAAATGACAATAGCAGAACAGCTGTTTCAGACGCGTTTGCCAATGGAAACACCTCCCGTCCGCCTATCGCGTTGCCAATCGAAAATACCGAAAAAACCGCATAGTGGAAAAATGCCTTAAGAGTCTCATTAACCCATATGCAATATTATCGGTTTTTCTTTTTTTCACCACTTCCATATAAGGGCTAGTACTCAACCCAACAAAAAGTCGTCCAAAATCAAAAACTTCATATAAAAAAAACGTCACAAAATTTTTGGTGGCAAATTTTTGGTTGAAGTTTTTGGACGGCAGTACTATGCTCTCAAAAAAAAAATACTAAAATACTGCTCAAAAAATAATTCATTTCTTGAGCTATCGATCAATTCCGATAACAACCTAGTTAAATCCCTAACGAAAATCGTTTTAAATACACTCTCAAAGTCAGGAAAACTAATTACAATGACTATCGAGTACTGTAACAATGGATTATACGGTTGATTTCTGCTTGTAAAATACAAGCTAAAAATTTGAATTTTAGGTTTGTTTATGTTTTTGAGCCAGTGTGACCGAAAAATAACGCACTGATATTACCAAATTTATCAACTTTGACCTTCAAGAAATAATTGAATGAAAATAGTATTTTTTTTTTGGGCAAGTTT